>JAYRBW010059824.1:0-10799 GCA_036023295.1 Invenusta paracnida | reverse complement strand
ACACGTCTCTTTTATACTGTACCGGCCGTTCCATTGGCTGAGGCTTACTCGATTCTGATTGGTCGAGGGGGGAGGGGGGGGGGTGAAGTATAAACACTCCTTCCCTACTACTACCATTATACCTAGTTTAAAGTTTAAAGTGTATACCATTCATATAGATATTTGTTTTAATATAGTATTTACACTAACATGTAAATATTTTTTAGTTTCTTTGAAACCATTATTCAGTTCAGGGAATACTTATGTGAATATATATGCATGAACTATTATAATTGTACCTACCATCATTTTTAAATATTTCAATCCATAGACTTTAAATGAATTAGCTATTGTTGTTGATCTATATTTAAATTTATGGTTCAATCTAACTAAATATACATAGATGAAAACGTAGCACTTAATTTTTTATAACGATTTTTAATGTTATCTGAAGTACACTAGTCATTAAGTTAAATTAACTCTAAAAACCATAGCTTGTTAACCAGAATACTATAACGTAATGGTATATGTACGCTCTTAATTGATCAGCACATCACACCCTATATAATTATGTAATATTGCTTTCATGTTCAGCGTTACATATAATAACAAATGATATCCAAATTTGGGGTCATGTATCAAACAATTTGATTTCTGTTTATTCACTCCTTGTAATTTGCCTGCATAACACAGATGGGGATGTGTAAAAGTTAGCGGCACACACTAGATGTGATTGCATAACTTTCAGCCACTCTCATGCGCGCAGACAGAGTGCAGGAGCTTCAATGCCAAAATAGGGGATTTCTCTGAGTCAATGTAACGTAATCTTTTTCTGTGCATGCAAGTCATTTTAGTTTCTCATTTAACTGCACACGCAATGTAAAAGTTTATTATTATTATTATGCCTCGCTTAACACATGATCAACGTGTTCAACGGCTTACATTCATCGAGGAAGGAGTAAGTTTAATTAAACTGAGCAATAGGTTCACTGCATCTTTTCAGACAAGAACCCCCAGATTAAAAAAACTCGACTAATTTACTAAATATTTACTAAATTTATCAAATAAATTATGACGCTTTCTAAATTTGCGTTGGTATTTACTAAATTAACTATGGCGCTTTCTAAGTTTATGATGGTATTTACTAAATTAATTATGCTGCTTTCTAAATATACTTTAGTACATATTTACTAAATTACAAAAATAGTATTTTGAAAATTTATTATTAAACCATATTTTTATATCCCTTTACTTAAGGAAAACTCTCTACTGATAGAAAAACCGTGAGAGTTGTGGGATTTTGACCCACATAATATAAAAAATGGTTTACAATAATAATATATCAATTTAGTTTATGATAATAAAATAACTCTGCAATATAAAAGGGTAGAAATTTAGTTAACCAGATTATACTTTATACAGGTTGATATGCGAGACATATAAAGCTGTTTTAAGTATTACATACAATACAAATATTTCCTAAGGAGCCAAAAACAGACTAACTAATTAATAATAAGAATGAAATGTTTTATCATTGACTTTCACACGTTTAGCATATTCATGAATGAAGGTGATATGTTCGGCCATATCTATTTGAGCCAAAACGCGTTTCACAGAGTAGTTTTTGAAATGTGTAGATAAGTAATTCTGTTTTATTAAGGTCACTTTTATACACAAAAGAAGAGGATAATGTAATACACTAGAAGCCAAAAGTAAATATATAGTAGCAAGCTGTTTTACTGCTAATGTACCTGTTTGTAAAAATATTAAATAAAGACAAATATAGAATAATACAGTATAACATACTTGTGCTCTTGTGCTTTCCACAAGCTCAATTCTGTCAGAATGTTATGAGGTCTGCGTCGAAAACAATAGGGAACTGATATATTACTATTTTATTTTAAATATCTAGATTAAATATTAATCTATATTTTAGTTACAAAAGAATAATCTAAATTAAAAACCAATTAACTAATCTATGGATATAATTATAATATATATATTAAAAAAATAATTAAAAAACAGTCTTTGCAAACTTTGAAACTGCATCTTTTTTATTGTACGGATTAGGAAAAGAAAAGAAACTCAGCTTCGAACCGAGAAAAATCGATTTTTAGACATTTTTAGACGAATTTTTGCGGTTAAAAGCTGTGCTCAAAAGCGTAATAGCGTTAACAAAATCAAATGAACGAAAACGAGCGCACACGTCTCTTTTATACTGTACCGGCCGTTCCATTGGCTGAGGCTTACTCGATTCTGATTGGTCGAGGGGGGAGGGGAGTGAAGTGGAAATCCTCCTACCCTACTACTAATTTTACTATCATAATATTATATGTACCTAGGTACTAACAGCACAATATTTAAAATATACAACTTAATTAGCTATCAATAAATTGGTAATAGCATTTACAGCTACATTATAATTTATAGTCATTTTACTATAAATATAATGAATATTCAATGGGATAATATAATATACAAAACCCCTATAGTCTATATTCTAAAGAAAGTACACTTGCTATTCTTAAATATCAAAAACATACTAGTTTGAAAAATCACGTAGGTATAACAAATAATATATGCACTGAAGTATAATGTTCCCATTTGGGAACATTGGGCAGGAATGGGTTAAATTGACAAATCGTTTGTCTAAAATGGCGGATCCTGGAAGCTGTTTCAAATTTATGTCTCGTGCCATAAGCACCTCAACTTTATAACTCCAAGCTGGTCTCCTTGCTTTAATCAATTCGATTGTTTTGCGACGCAGTTGATTCGTTTTTATCACATGTTCTTTAACCAGTACTTTGCGGTTACAACCTCTATTTGATGCAAGGATTTTGTTTTTCGATTTCATTTTTTCTAACTTTGTAACATGGATTCGTAGACTATCAACTTGCTTCTGTAATTTTGTGTAAAATTCATTTTTTGTAATTTGTGAGCCGTACTTATCTGTCACTCCTTCTTTCGTCGATTTGTTTGTACTTTGGATCAGCGTGAGTTCTTCTTAGGAGCAATGAATTCATTCCACTCCACAACTGGGATGCTTTCCATGTTTTCTCTCTTTTTCAATTATATTTCTTGTTTGCCATATTTGTTGGCTTACCTCTTTCTAGTTACTGTCGTTTTTTCTTTTCTTACTTTCGATCACATTTCCTACAGGAATTGATGCATCTTGCATCATTCAACACTTTCTGCGCTTCTCATACCATTCTGGATCTTCTTTTAACCTCTGTCTGAAGCGTAAATTAGCAAGTCTCATCTATTCACGACGTTTTGCAGCCTTCACAATATTAGAAGATTCCTTTCCAAAGCCAAATTGCTTTTTTGTTTTGGCATGATCCTAAAATGAATAAAAATATATCTAGGATATTTTGATCATGAATGAGAATAGTACATAAAGTGATCACTGTATATGGTTACAGTCCAATGTGCATTACAGTTTAGTTTATACTTATTTTATACTATGCGCTGTTTATTTTGATATTATACTCAGAAGATGTAGGCAGGACAAACTTAGAAGATAAATTTAGCTATTCAAATTAGCAATTATACTACAACCATGCAGATTTTACATCCGTTAGAGTCTTACGATACTGATAAGTGTTATTTTCAATTTTTGATCACGAATGAGAATTCACAGTAGCATTTTATATCATCTAAGAAATTATATTTTATGTGATATAATATTATGCTAATGCATACCATGCAAATTCTGATCATGTCAACTAACCAATAGTATAAAAATTTCTTTGTTATCATTTACTTTATAAAGTTTTAAAATGATTACGGAAATATAACATTCAAAGGTAAATTTCAAAGATTTTTTTTTAATTTATGTGAAAAATAACTGATAAGTACTTCATTCATGCAAATCTTAATTGTGGAAGCTACCAGATAAGTTAAAATAAAACATTATTTTTCGATATTTGCCATATATCATAGATGATCACGATAAAACGTTTGTAAATTTTGAACATTTATTAAGCCTAATTGAAAATGTATCAGCAATATAATTGTAAACTCAATATCACTCGAAACAGTGACAAAGCATCAACTAAAAAATAACCTATTTGAACAAATTGGTGCATTCTAAATCGGTGTTATATAATACGATCAAGAACAAGAATACTAAATAATTTCATAAAATTAGAGAATTTTGCTTGGTTTGTTTTGATAGAAAGATAGTTTTTATTGCCCTTCCTATTGTTTGTAATAATAGTAAAGTTGGTATGCTTCAAATACGTCAGACAATTCAACTTTCTACTAGGGTGTAAGGGGAGGCGAAATTATTCAAAGTCGTCTAAGTTAGCGCCCTTTGGGCGCTAAGTCTGGCACCACCCACACACCCCCTCAATAGCGCCCAAATATCAGATCATCATAACGTTTTTAAGAAATTTTAAGATCACAAATTCGATGTCGTCTAGCTTAGCGCCCACAGCTTGACCCATCCAGCTAACTTAGACGACTTTGAATAATTCCGCCTCTCCTAATATAGGACATATATAATTACGAATATGTTAGTCTAATACTTTTTCAGAGGGCTTATGTCATGAAACCACTATCCTTCATAGAGTGTTTCGTGTTTCTGTTTTTAAAAGATTTTTTTGGTGAACAATTTATCCTATGATTCTAGAAATGCTTTTAGGTATTAATTTAAATACACATTAGTTTAACTGAATTAAAGTATACATACAAATAGAATTGTGAATATGTAAAGGACAGTAAAATGTATCCCCTCTCCGCGAAGAGTAAAATATACTCATTTGTATCTTTTAAGAAAAATATTTTTTGCTAGAAATATGTATTATATGGCTCCGGATTTTTTTTTCAATTGTCTAAAATACTTAATTTTAATAAAAAAATAGAATTACGAATGTGTTATCATACTTTCTGATACAAGCAAAACTATATTAAATATGTAATTTTGTAAAATTTAAACAGCTGTACATATCTAACAAACATAGTGATGTATAATCAGGCATAAATAAACTGTAAATAATATTTTTAGGGGATAAAATATTATAAATATATTATATTATTAATATATATTATAGGGTAAAACACCTCTCTCCCCCGCTCCTATCCACGGAGCAAACTCTACCAAATAGGTCCACGTATGCAGGGTTTAATCACCTATATATATATTTACTGCTTGAATCAAATCCCTCTATATTTCCATATATATGTTAGATGTGTTCTGCGATCTTAGAAGTTGGTTACAGAATCTCACAATTATGTTTAGATTATTAACAAATATTCTGTATAATAACTGTATAAAGCTGCAAAGATTCCATGTTCCAAAATACGCCCTATATGTATATCAAGATTCGTATAAACCACAGGATTTCATTCTAGGATTTACGAGGGTCCCTGATATGTTGTAAAGCGGAGATATAAAATTAACACCTAAAACTATCTAGTTGCAACATTTAGCCCTCAACTTTGAAAGGTTATATCTCTTCAGATGAATATTGAATACTAAAAATATTTCATAGTATCAAACTTGGAAATGTTATAAGATAAATTTCATGAATATTATTTCGTTTCATGATGGGCAAAATCTCCCATTTGTGCAAAATATAACTAATTTTTTTGGCAACATTTAATATTTGTAATTATAGTTAAAAAATATATAGTTAATATAATATACTTATAATGTTGTTTTTAATATAAGTGGCAGTAGTTGCCTAATTACTGGTTGGACATATTTTGAAGAAATGGCTAGATACCTTAAGGTATATTTAAGCCTTAGACACGACCTTCGGAATTTTGATGGGACACAATTGTCTTCCTCTGTAAGCCTAGTTGTCATCAGAGAATATATATTATCCACATATGTATATATCTATATACTGGATATTTTTTATATAAATATATATATGTACATAGGATACGTGTATCTAACTGCAGTCTTTAAGATTGCTCACTGTAGTCCTTACTAGGATAACATATATGCTCCTATCACCAAATTTTCCAGTCTCTTTTGTTTTCTACCAGCTTTCAAGATTTTAAAATATAAATGTCTATGAGTAACAGGGCTAAATTGGGAGCAACTTGGGTGATCCATGTGAGTTCGTGTTTGCCTAAGACAGTGGAAGAGTGGAGAATTGCTATTGGCTTGAATGATGACGTGTGGTTGCTATAGAGAAGTGTATTTGGTCAGTACGTGATGGTTATGAATGAGAGAAATGTGATTATTTTCTTTGAGGTGAGTTGTTTGTCTAATATGATGTCTATTAGGATGTTTAAGTTGTAGTTGTATATATCTTTAATGAGCGAAAGAATTACAATTGGAATCAGCCCTGAGTTTTGTAAAAAAGAAACCCTTTTTTTCAAGGTAACTGGCATTATAACAAAGGAAACAGATAAAAACTTAATAAAAGATTAAGGGATAGTCATGAACAGATAGAATCCTGATAAAATAAAATAACCTATCTGGTTAGTCAGTGGCTTGTCAGCACCACTTCCGATTTTTGTATTATGTATTATATAGATATAAATATATATTAATTATTTTTAACAAAATTGCGCACTCTTTATATATTAGTTTCGTTTTATGATTTGTATGTTGTTATGTCAGTCTGAGACCAAATAGTATTAGTAAGTTTTCATACTTTAAAATATAATCAAACATTATTTTAAAATAAATTATGTCAATAATATTAATAATCCATTGATTGTAATATTTTAAACTACATTACATATAAATTGCATTAATTTATTATTTTTAGTCTTTAGATCATCAACATAATATCAAAACTCTGTATCCTGCTTTTTGGAAATTCCAAATCCAAATACTAATTATGTTTAATGTTTATTATTCTACTAAATTTTAGCAATATTAATATATTTATGTAAACTATTTTAACAAGTTGAGTGAGTTATCTATGTCACTAGAATAAATAAATGTTCTCAGATTTTTATTTTAAATGAGGAAAAATCTGAATATGCTATTGGCAGTGGCACTGATATACTGAACATTACATAACATAGTTGCTACTGACTAAAAGTGTTTTATGTATATGATTATATCAATGACAATATATTAGCAATGGTTGTGAATTTGGATGGTTTGTAAACTGGCCAAATGCCAATGGAGTATACTCCATTTGGAATCCATACTCTAACTCTAGTCTGTGTCTGTCCAATGATTCATGAACCAGATAGACAGAATATAAACAATATATTTACTGGATGCATAAAAAATAAGCTTTATTTTCAACAATTGATAATGATATAAAAAATAGCACCAGAGTCAGAGAATCTAGTTCTAGTACCAGATTTAAGAGCTAAGCAATATATAATAACTTTTTTTAAACAAACTTTCTAATATATATTTAATATAATTATATGCATAGTTATAAATCAAATCATACTTACAGTTCCATTATAAACATAATTACATGACTATTAGTTTAAAGATATTTATATTCTATTGACATAATAAATTATATAATTAGCAGTAGTTCACAAAATTTATTATATAGGGCTTTATGTTTAATTAATTAATTAATTAAATATTAGTTTAACTAATTTTGAATAATGATTGATTATTTATTTAATATTTAAACTATTTGAAAATACTTTAACTAATATATTTATAATTATTTGTAAATTTATGAATATATCATTTATTTACTTAATATAAAATTTTACAAAAATTTGAACAATAATAATTTTGGATGCTTACATATAAGAACACCAAATTATAGATATGTGCAAACTATTCTTATACTTCCCATTTATTTTATTCCTTATAACTCATTTATATGAAATAATTAAAATTTATAAAAATCATTTGATATAATGATATATTTTTATCAAATGGTTTAGTTATATAATTTGGTTATTACCAGATCAGAGTCGATAACACCAAAATATCACAATTAAGAGTGTTTTATACCATATATGATAAAAAAAACTTGTGATTGGGTCCAAAAAAGTTACCCAATCAATAATTTTTCAATTTATTGTATAAAATAGTCTTAATCAGAGTTTTTAGTTTTAGATCCGGATTGAATAACTTTTTTACAGCTGATTGTGGGTTCTTCATTCAAATATGGTCTAAAACTTTGCCAATTATGATGTTTTGATATTATAGATCCTGATTGAGCAAATTTGTTGAACCTGATCATAGGTTTTTCAATAAAATATGGTACCTATGACACAGATTTCATAAATATATATACACTTAAATATATTAGTACCTATTCTTTTCAGAAATATACATTTTATTAAATTATATATATATCCTTTCAGATATAATATGATATATATTTTGAATATATTGTAACAAACATATATTTGTCCAATCAATAAAACCTTGTATGTCATAAAAGTTGTTTTTTGATTTTGTATTCCATATTCATTGGTAATGTTGTGATCACTGTTCTTTATTAGTTTTTTATTATCAAAATTCAATTAGTTGTTTTTTTATTCATATATTGTTTATTATATGTG
The DNA here is from genome assembly GCA_036023295.1 of Invenusta paracnida. Lineage (NCBI taxonomy): Eukaryota > Metazoa > Platyhelminthes > Proseriata > Coelogynoporidae > Invenusta > Invenusta paracnida. Next base: position 2,360 of record JAYRBW010059824.1, on the reverse strand, counting down.
ATCTTTTTTATTTTATTTTATGTTAATATATATATATATGTTTAATATAGTTATATTACTATCAAAATGTTATTTTTTACATTTGATCATATATAATATAGAACCTGTATAAAAGTAAAGACTAGATATGAGTAGAAAAACAAAGGGACTGTGTATTATTTTCTGATGAAGCTAATATTAAACAATTTATATCATACAGTTTGAAATGTTGGAGGCCAAACACTAAAAAGAGAATGCTAAGTATATTACAATCCTTGTTACACAATACCAACAGTTAAGCACAGTTCACACAAATTTTTTGACACATTTAATAATTTGTATTAATTTTGTAATCTAATTATCTGTCACTCAAATAGTTATCATTTTGTTTTATATTTAATACATCAATTTAAAATGCTTTATTTTTGATGCAAGGTATTTTGATATACTGAAATTTTTGACATATAGGTTTGTCTAAAATTAATGTAGCCATAAATCATGTCACTTTTATTACATCCAACTTAATTTCTTCATACTTAATACATCTGTCAAATTGTTAAATAATGATAGTATTAAATTTTATACTATTAAAAATGTTTTGAAATTAATAATTATATTTTTTACTTTTACATATTTTTATATAAATTTTGCATTGTAATGTATATTTTTAGGAATAGATAATTAACTTAAAAAATAGTAGTTTATTTATTTACTTGGATTGACTATATTGAAAATTACCAAATATTTTTTGAGTAATTATATTTTTTATTAATGTAAATATATTTTATTTTTTGAGAATTAAAAGAAAGTGCTCTGGAAATGACAATTTTAAATTTTAAAAAATTGACATATCTTATTGACAAATCCCTAAAAAAAACATTGTTTAAACTTTTGTAAACTTTTAAATAACATTTTCAATAAAAACCTTGCAATCATAACAATATCAGGGTGGCAGCGCTCCTTAAAACTCCTTGAAACTCCTTAAAAAATAACAACCTCCATAAATTTAAAAATTCAGCTGCCTAAAAAATTATTATTGTACATATATATTTTTCTCCTTATTGAAAAAAAAGTCTGTTGTTTTTGCTACAAAATATCCAATACTGGGTTTGCAGTTTCATAAAAGTTTGTGTAAGTTGTCTATCTCAATATTATATATATATCATAATTGTAATGAAACATGCTAAGCAAGACCATTATGGTCACAGGGAGATGGGCAACCCTGGCATGCTGAGCTGTCATTAGGTAGGTGCTAAGCAAGACCATTTTATGCCATAGGGATATAGGTGACTCTGGCATGCTGAGCTGTCATTAGGTAGGTGCTAAGCAAGACCATTTTGGACACAGGGAGATAGGCGACTCTGGCATGATGAGCTGTCATTAGGTAGGTATTAAGCAAAGACCATTCTTATATTATTTTTATAATCTGTTGAACCTTCCATATTATGACAATATGGAAAACCACTTAAAATAAATATTATACATTTATGATGATATACTATTAATCATTACAACCAATCATAAATGCTTTGTAACCTGTGTGATTTTTATTGCTAATGTATTCAAAATGTACTCACCATGCCTGTTATTATTATTATTACTATTTTAGACTTGAAATGCCTAAGGGGAAAAGTAAATTTAATTCTAATTGGTTGAGTCTTCCTGCATTTACAAGTTGGTTGTCTCCTGGTCAAGATGAATATTCTGCTTGATGCAACATATGTTGCCAAATATTCAATATTTCTGTAATGGGTATCTCAGTGGTTTGTTCTCATAATAAGGGATCAAAACACATGTCAGCAACATCAATGATGAAGCAACAACCCACTATTACCAATGTTATTTCTGTTAGCACTTCAAGCATTCCATCCACATCAAGTATTTTAAATACTCCAAAACCTGATTCAAACAAACCATCATTCAATGCAGCTTGTGATTTTCGAGATAAAACAAAAAAAGTGAAGCAATGTGGGCATTGAATTTAGTCATGAAGCATTTAAGCTCTTGTTAAGTTCTTGCAAAGGGATAGGAAATATTTTCAAACTAATGTTTCCAGATAGTCAAATTGCCAATCAGTTGACACTGGGAAGAGATTAAGTTGGTTATACAATAACACATGGTCTTGCTCCATTTTTTCATCAGGAGTTGTGTTCCTTGCTAAAAATACCGGATACTTAATTTTTATTTCATTCGATGAAAGTTTGAATAAATTTTTACAAGAGGGACACATGGATTTACATGTAAGGTTTTATGACAACACAAGAAAAGAGGTGGTCACAAGATTTTGGGGTTCTGCATTATTGAAAAAAGCTGCGGATAACCTGCTTCAAGCATTTCTTTCTGGTATAGAACTGCTTTCCACTAATTCCATTCTTCAAATC
>JAYRBW010059813.1:0-10799 GCA_036023295.1 Invenusta paracnida | reverse complement strand
GGGGGCGCCACTTATCAGTGATCTTTATTTATTATTTTATATAATATATTTTATAATATAATACTATATTATATTATATGTATATAATATACATTACATTACATACATATAAATTTACATGTATTTAATTAAAATGAAAAATATATGTAAAAATTATTCGACTTATTTTTAAACTTTCAACATATTTGTACATTTCGCATGTTTCATTATAAGTATAAGAAATTAACTTTAGTTTAAAAATATTTCAGAAAGTATGTATACTTAAAATATGAAGAATATATTACCTTGTAGTAATAAATTAATTATTTTTAATGTTTTATAATTTGTTCTGTTCATTAGACGTATAAATAATTAATTATTGATTGGGATAATTTTGAGAAATAAATCATTTATATTTGTTTTTCCATTTATATAAATTTAATTAAATTTAATCTCATAAAAAAGCTAACAATCAAATGAAAAAATAATTCAAAGTAATTCATATATTTCACATTATTATTAGATGTATTCAAAATAATATGCATACATATTGTAATTTTACGAAAAACACAAATTTCGTCGAAAAAATAACAACTTTAATCAACTGAATTATTACTGATGATACGAGTATTATAATTGCATTGATAAATTATACATTAAAATTAAACTTTACAATGTAATAATGTGTATTTTAATTAAAGACCCAATATAGTATGTAGTAATAAATATAAAGATACGTCATGAATATATATAGGTATGAATATCAATGTACTAATGATATAAAACATCAATTTATTTTGTGTTGACTATGGGAAAGTATTACATGGATTAAAAAGTGTATATGTAGTGGTAAGTAATATAATATCATGTTTGCAAGTGCAATATCACAGAAACAATGCTGTATTGTAATACTATAACTCATCATTCAGAAATTAGAAATCTGGAGGAAAGTTCTTTAAAAAAATACTACTCATATTTATATAATTATACATTTATACAATATAATATAATACCTACAAAAAACAGAATAAAAATTAATCAATTTCGTTTACAAAGCCAACTCAGGATCTCCGGATCGATCCTTATCTGCAGCTCGAATCTTGTTAAGCGATATCTTGCCCATTCGGATACCATCGAGAGATCCAATTTCCTCCGGACTAAGGGAGTTAGTGCTACCGCCAACTCCAGAGAGCATTGTAGAGACCCCCTGGCCTCCACCAGTGCGATGGATGTTCCTTACATGGCGTTGCATGTTGCTCGAGATACTGAAGGATCGCTCGCAGAAGAAACATCGATAGGGCTGCTCCCCAGTGTGAGTGCGAAGGTGTCTGTTAAGATTGGCAGCTCGGGGGAACACTTTCCCACACACTGAACAGGGGTAGGTGTGGTTACGTCGCGAGTGACCACCAGAAGATCCCCCCGAAAGGCCCACGTTTGAGGATTTTGATTGGTGGACACGCGAGTGAGGACCAGAAGTAGAGGATCGATTAGCTCCACTCATCCGTGATCGCGAAAGATTTCGCTGCTGTTGTGGGGTGACGCTTGCGCGTTGATTTGTCCGTCGTGGCATACCACCTTCGTCGAGAAAGTGGTGGAAGGGTCGTGTTGGTGAGGGCACAGGAAATGAGACGTTATTCTTATTGTGGTTACTGATATTCGAAGATGACGGACAAAATAACTGGTCAACATTCGGCGGTCGTGTTGGTGGAAAAGGAGGTGGCGAAAAGTAGGAGTAGAGGGAGGAGTTAGGAAGAGACCCGGGATTGATGTTGAGCCAAGGTGGTAGGAACTTATGCAAGTCATCGAGTAGAGGCGAGGCTAACGGGACATTGAAGGATTCAGGTGGTCGAAATGGGGACGCAGAGGTTGTAGTGTTGGTTGTGTTGGATGTGAAGGACGGTAGAAAGTGTGGGAATACGCCGCCCGGAGTCGCTGAGGACAGTGGAGTCAACCTCTTGTGCCAGGGAGAGGACTTGTCTTGGAGTAGCATAGCTTCAAATGCGGCTGCAGCAGCGGCCGATGGTATCTGGTGGTGCAGAGGTGGTGGGTGGGGGTGGTGGAAGGCCCCAGTCGGAAGATGTAGAGGAGCGTGTGGTGAATCTTTTGTCGGCTTGACGGTGAGATCCAGGGGAGCTTCTCTCACAGGACTGGGAGAGGAGGAGGAGAGGTGTGGAGAGTGGACGAGTGGAGGTGGCGGTGGTGGTGGCATTGGCAGAGCCGGGAGAGACCACCGGGACAATAGGTGGCCAAACTTTCCACCGGGAATGAAGGCAGAAGGGTTTGTAAGTGTCGATTTGTCACCCGGTGCTGATCGGGACAGTGAAACCTTCTCTGTTCCGGTGGAAATCCTGGAAGAGGGGATGGGTGTGGAGGTGGAGGTTGGACGTTGGACTGTTGCCATGGTGCAAGTAGTCTGGTGTTTGGCCATCGAATAACTTGTGCTAAACTCTTGGCCACAAGCTCGACAGCGCACTTTCTGTCGGCAGCGTTTGTGCATCCGCTTATGCCGACACAGATTGCTGAACTGGGTGTAGGATTTGTGACACACCTAAGCATTCAGCAGAAAGAGATAAGATAAGACAAGTTGTTATAACATTATTTAATTAAAAACTGATTTTTAATTCAGAAAATTATATATTTAACTCTATGTGTATACATAATATGTTATAATTTATATCTATCAATATTGATATTAATAAACCTTCTATTTTGTAAACGCATATATCGTTTACAAAATTTATTTAAAATATACATTTTTTTTATTATAATACAAAAATTATCATGTTTTTTATATTTTTATAAGTGATTTTAAAGTATATGTTGTTTACCTGACAACGGAATGGCTTGTACGACGCATGGATGTGCATGTGTTGCTTTAAGCCCGAGTTTGTTGTGAAACACTTGCAACAGAGAGGACAGACATGCGACTTGATGTTCCGGACATCCAGGTTGAAATCATATCTGTGCCATAAAAAGCAAATATAGAAAACAGAAGCGAATAAAGGGTCAATTACTTGACTTAATAGTACACCTATATACAGCTTACAGCATAGAGTATTAATACTTTAATAATATTGCTCTAATAATACTCTTATAATTACTCTATGGCTTACAGAATATATTTTTCTGTTACACCAACAATAGATGATAAGCAAAATGTTGAAATATAATTTCTTTAAAGCATTTTAAATATTCTTATCGCTAAATGCAAACTATAAAACTATTCTTTTACGTATTGGTAGGTATTAGTTTTAATTAAATAAGAGTGATGTATATAGGATAATCGTTATTTCATATTCTCACATGGACTAATTTCTCGTTATGTATATATATTTATGTGTATTAAAGCCAACTAAATAAATTCCGATTTGAATTTGAATTTGCAAAATTATATATATATTTATATATTTTACTAAATGATCCATCGTTCCGGTATGTTTTTGAAACGAACTATTGCAAAGGTAGGGCAAACATTCTTATGTAAATACAGAAATATGTTTAAAGGCATTTTCATTATATTTAAAATATTTTATACTTGAAAAATATGTATTGCAATGTGCTTTCGTGGTACTAATGAGAAAATGTATAATGATTTAAACTTCAGTGAAACTGTTTTAAATTTTGTTAAAAATATTTTTTTTATTTCTATTTAGATTTTACTCGTATTTAATGAATTAAATACCTACTTATTAAACATATTTCGAATTTCGAATCAAACGTCAAAAATCTTTATTAATTAAAATGAATTTTGATAAAATAAATGCATTGTAGTCTATATAGGTATATATATTTATATATATATACTTCTAAGATATAGCATAATATATACATATAACTTAATGAATAGTAAAAATAGTGATGAAATATACAGTATAGATTGAAAGTTATAAATTTTCATTTATTAAAATTGCTTGAACTATTAAGATATTATGTAGAGGTTACATTGACAATATTCTAATACATATAATTAGAATATTGTCAATGTAACTAACCTCTATGCAAAATATATCTTAGGTAATATTGCATGCAAGCAATTTGATTAAAATTGAATTTATTATATATAAATTGAATTTAAATATTTATATACTTAAAAGTATAAGACTCATATAAGCAAAACGCCCTTAGTTTATATTATACTTACTTCAACATTATAATAACGAACTAATTCAAATTTTAGTATAGTAAAAACGAAATAAAGAAAAATTTATGAAGTAATGAGGATATGCATAAATATGTTTAACATATTTATTTAAAAACTTTAAAAATATTTTACATCAGACAAAATTCTAAGAATAACTAAAATATAGGTATACATATACATGCTATGTCTATATTTATATTAGAAAGTTTAACAATTAGGAATAATTTGAGTTACGTGAAAATTACTTTAAGATATTGCGATTGTCACTGAAACATTACTTTTCTGAAATAAAAATAATTCGATAATTATTTATTTCTACTTAATACATATGTCATTGATGTGAAATCTCAAGCATATAAACCTGACGAATATAGAAATAATATATTATCATCCATATACACATGTTTAGATTAATATGTGTTGTAAAAAAGTGTTCTATATACAACTGTTACACAATTCAGTTAAAAATCGAAAATATTGGACCTATATACCTGGTTGTCTTGACTCGTGTTTCCTCCTCCAGACTGGTGGGTGGCTGTGTCCAGGACACTGCTGGGAGGCAGGCCGATCGCTGTTGCATACGGAGGTTGCGATAATAGTCTGGGTTGAGCCACATGGTTCTTCTATTTTTCTCAAATGATACCGCTCTATTAGTTCTTAGTATATAAATAGTAGATGTTATAAGTTCAGCGTCACAGAGCAAGTAAACATGGAAATCTTACGATCGCGATTTCGTATATAGTTGTCTTTTGCGGAGTCGCTTACGACGGACAAGTAAACTTTTTCGCTTTATAAGACAGCAGATTAGACGCAAGGTGATATATATCTAATTTCTTATCCCAGATTTTTTGCGCAGTAGATAGAGAGGCTGCAGTTTTCTCCTCCTTTCCGATCGCTCGCAAAATTATTGCGTGGTCAGATTGGCTAAAAGAGGGAGATTTTGTCTTCCACCAGACTTACTGTGATTGGCTAAAGATGCGTGCTTCACTGGGAAGAGAATATGTTCCCATCATTCTGCTTTCCACCCTTGCTACCTTTTTTCTCCCTTGCACTTCAAGCTTTCTCGTAATAATTTAATTATTATAAAACCATAATCTCGATTTTTTGTATCTATTCTTTTTTCTCATACATATTATTCTTGCTAATTAAAAACTTGTATGTATATGAATAATCAATGTTTGACTTTATTAGAATGAGTAAAAATGTAAATTTACAAAGCATTACAGATGTAACGTTATTTTCAGTTAGTAATTAATTGGGATGAAATTATAAAGAACATTTTTTAAAACTGCCAAATTAGTATTCTCTTTTTATCCCTTTTATCACATTTTGTATGCGGGTCCGTTTTATTAAACCAATTTAAACTCATATTAATGCGAGCTGGAAAAGCAATTTAAGCGTCTTCTCGAGGTTGTTGAAATTATTGACTCCATATACAATTTAGAAGTAGTCGTAAGTATATATATGCGCAGCCATATGTTTATAGTTATCACTTGTTGAAACTGATAATTCACCAATTATAACACTTCAAAAGTTATGTGGGACCAACATGGTAATGAACGGTGTTGCTAATGATGGACAGAATGTGGAGCACTCTTTATTGTCATCAAATTGTTAACACTTTTACTGTGAGCTGGATAATATATAAGAGGACGAAGGAGTGGCCCTCTTTGTTTTTTAACCCCCCCCCCGAATTTTTATCCAAGACATACGTTACTATAGACACTTAGAGGTCAACATGCATGTTTTTTACACATACAACAATATTTTATATGACATGCCTTAAATACTTCATCTTCACATTAAAGAAATATAAATTTAAAATGGCAGACATAACTTTATTACCTACACACAGCCTATTATTAACTAACTGCAGAAAACTGTATTACATATTATGCTAACATATATCTTTATAAAAGTATACTTATAAGTTTTCAATGTAGTTTTAATAACTATAATAATAATTATATATGAAGAATATCTTTGAAACGTATGATTTGGACATAAGTGATTTCCTTATAGTTTTAGCTTCTTAATACGGAGTTTCAGTTCAATAAGTTTCCAAGCTACCAAGAGATAGACATTTTATTTCTTATTTCTCATAACTGTAACTCCTTATATGACTCTATCCATACATTTTATGGACAGATAGGTATTTATCAGCTCCAGAAGATGTTCACGGATGACTCGATATCATTAACTCCTCATTGCCCATGAGACTTCAATATGTGGCCGGGTGTGTACTCTATCTCATAGGTATAACCAAAATACAGCTTTATAAGATTCCCTAGCATATATAGTTGACCTCGATCACGATTCTCGGTCCGCATATTTTCATTATTGTCTCGGCCAAAATTGATATCAACAGCCTGAAATCTTCACACCCGTCAGTCTGTTTATTATTCCTTATATCAATTTTCACATCAAATATATTATATAGATACCATCACACCTTTGATTTAAGGTGTTCCGGACAACTGAAAAATCAAGAATGTTCACGTTCAATTCCGAATTTGTTCATTTTATTTGTTATTTAATTTCCGAATTATTATCTTTACTATATACATATTATAATATATGCACAAATATAAATATAAAATTCATTTTAGGAAAAATTGTAAGTATTGAAAATTAAATAACTTGCTATATTTCAATATAAAATTTATTTATATTTTTCTTAACATTATTATAATTAATGGTTAATACATATACTGCAAACTCTATTATACACATTTTATACTATCGAGGCATATTATTTAAGGACTTATCTTGCAACTTTTAGAAAGTATTATATTCTTGGAGATAATATTTTTTGCAAAATAGTCTGTCATCTCTGAATTTGTGTTACTATAATGAGGGCTATATTCATGTCAGAAGTTATTCTTCAACATATAGTTATATACTATAAGCAGGAATGTTCAATTTATTTAAAGTGAAATATTCAATAATAGATATGAATTAAGTCGTTTTGCACTATGTACAAATAACCGTTTAAGTAAAATAGCGTTTCTCTTAATCATTTGCATTGTATTGTCATAAAATGCCAGACTAATAAACTAATTGCGATTTTTTTATAAAATAGATACATCTACAAAATTTTTAAGGAATAAGAATGATTTATTATCTAAAAATTAAACCGATACTAAATATCTGAAAAATAGTTGTAAGAGCCCATGTTCTATTATACACATACATATTGGTATGTGAACTATATATGGAATTTAAATGAAGAAGCCTACTTTATTATAAAATTATCCTAATTTTGTGGAAGAATATAGAACGACAAGGAATGGACTGTCCTCCCCATGTTACCTCCCTACTCTATTTGGTCATCAGATGACAATTGTACGTATCTCACTGAACTGACAAAGTACAGTATATATGTATTTCTATCTTTATAGTTTTGTATATCTGAACTTTAAAATCTAGCTTATATCTAAAAACTGTACGTATAGATATAATATATAATCTATATATACTACATATATAAACTATATAATATATACATGTATATATATGTATAATTCAATTTCTATTATTTTTATTTTTGTTTGACTTTTTATGTATATGTATATATACAAAGAATACAATAAATAATTTTCAAAAATCCACTATAAAACTTCACATACATGTATAAAGATGGCAGAGAAGAAGTATTTGGTTCCTTCGAAACAATATGTCCGGGCTATGAGAAGATTAATGTTCCGATTATTATGTGTTTTATGGGTGTTTTCAGTAAGCAATATTTTACGACACAGTTACTTACAGACTCAAAGTTATTGAGAAAAAATCCCAAAGGACTCCTGAAACCCAGTTGACTAAATCGAAATCGCCTTTTTACATCTGCCAACGGTTCTGCTGACAGGCGCAAGTTGCTATCCGCTTATATAACTATTACATAAAGTGAAGTGGAGGAAAGAGGATGTTAATATCAGTGAATATATAGAGAGCTATAGAGAAAAGACAATAGTGTAACGAATAATTGAATGTGGGAAAAGAAGACAAAAACCTGCCTGAGCAGAAACGTAAACAATTGGTAGAGTTTTTCTGTAGGCATCCTCCTTTTAGTTCTAAAGCAAGGAGTGTAGCGGCAAAGCAGCCTCTTAAATTGGCCTCGTATTATTATAAACCGCCCCTAATGTATACACTATATAATGAATTTTAAGATATTGTTTTCGGTATCATATAATAATCCGTTTTACGCGTAAGGAGTAGACTGTGCGATCATAAAAAAGCAACCCTTCGAAAGTTCCCGGGCAAGGTTGAGTGATAAGCCAACTACGTGGCTATAGGATAACAAAAACCTGTCGAGTGATGCTAACACGATATCTCGCCCGATCGAGCCTAATTTACAGCTCCTACGTATCTCGGACGACACCACTGAAAGACTCTGTCACTATGGAAAGAGGAGGAAGAATCCAGCATATACTGCGAAGAGAGAAGTAAGAGAGGCGTTTGTCGGTTTGAGATCACATCACCTTGTATAACAACGCTTGGACGAACTTCTGGAATTGTGTTCACAACCGCATCGAAATGAGGACGTTTTGATGACTTTTGAGGCGTCATCAAACACGCAAATCGTGTGAACGACCCATATAAACAACTGCAATATAGATTGGTGCACCACATAAATGCTTAGAGGATATAGGGTGTTTAGAATGAATTTCGAGAGCCAGGGCATTATAGATAAAGATGGCGGAAGAGGCAGGACGCAGTTTTAAGACTCGCAGAGCGCGCAGATGATATTCAAGTTATATATTGCCGATTGAAGCAATCAGCCTTGAAATTAAACTGGGCCTCGGCGCAAATCAAACCTGTCAAATTTACTTTCACACCGGGGTCTTCTTACACTACGCTAATATTCAGTCATTCATTTTCCTTTGTGCACTCACACCTTTTGCGTTTCGATCTTTTAAATTGGATAGCTAACTACCTAGAGCTATAATACATTGTAGTTCTATAATTATACATTATCCCTTATCATATATAGCGTTCTGGTGAGAGCTAAATTGTGCAGCCTCTGCTCTGAAAAATCGCAACCAATATTCGGAAGGATGCGACGTCCTAAGGGAGAAAGTGAGCTGTTGCAGGAACGACTCAAAGGAAGAAAATTGGCCGAATTCATCTCTCCATTCCTTCTTTGCTCGTCCGGCGCCGAATATTTGTCAGTATACGGTAAATATATCAGTTCTTCATCGGCAGAAGTGTAAAGAAAAAGGGGAGACGAAGCATGAAGTAAACAAGATTTTGATGGAAACTAACCGAAGCAAAAGTATTTAACGCATAGTTAGTTATATAATATAATATAATTTGCTCCAACTGTCTACAACATATCTCTGTTTCCCCTCATATATAGAAGAGCCAGGTTTGCGGAGTAATTCCGGCTTAACTTCTTGTCATTATCAGAGCAAGTATAATATAATATTAGGAAGTAATTCTGACATTCCAATATGATCTTTGGGACTCTCCGACGCTATCAGGAACAGCTTCTCAAAATTTGCCCCACCATCTCTGACGTTTCCTATATAATATGTCAAGTTGAACCTTTTTGTCATTTTGAATGTCAGTTGAATGTCATTTTCTTCTTATTTTCCCTCACACGTATAAGTATAATATACGTATGTCATAGGTTTAGATGACTATATACTGGTAGGAATTTCTATTTTATAACTATGAGTTTCTTCCCATTTCGAGCGCCCGTCACACATGGAAGTTTTAGTCAGTTAATAAGTTGTCACCGAGTCTGTGGGGCAGATAAGCGGTGCTGTTCTAAGAGAAGACTCTCCACGCGGGCATCCAGGCATCCCATCGTGGAATGCAATGTCAGCTACCTTTTCAATTCCAATTTATCAATTTACGACGATCAAGAGGAGGTTGAGGAGTGAAGAAAAGAAGAGAGGAGAGGGAGAGGGAAGCGAAAGTGGCAAAAGATTGGGGTCCTTTTCTGGGAAGATGGCAGGATGCCGACTGTCCTTGATAGTAGCCGCGAAACTATCCGCGCAATCTTAAGAAGCAATTTGAGAAGCAGAGCTTCAATGTCAGGACGGAGGAAGCTTTCTACGCTCGCAACTCTGTCCGCCCGGTTTGAATATTGTTTCTTCCACGCGCTCTTCTGGATTATATATATACGATATACTGCAACCCTGACATCACACCATATACACATATATATAATATACAGCTTTTAAGTAATACCTAAACACAATCTTTTCGCAATGAACGTATTGTGTCGTCAGAGAATGAGTGGAATTAAGGAGACCACGATATATATTAAAGTGAATTTAATAATTTTGATCCTCCCCCGGTTAATGTCATTTCTCAAGTCAGCCACTTGATGTCTTCTCGTCCGCATGTCTCTTAGAGCTGGTGCTCTCGTCTCTTCTCATATCTCTCGACTCTGTCGCGTATGAGAGTATTCCGTGGATCTTCAATGCGCGGAGGTACAGTGCAAAATTTACCAGCCCCTCTTCCTATATATAAGCATGCCTATAATATACGAAGCTCTCAATCTCATATTTATTTCACTTTCTAGATTTTCTAGATGTCTCCATCTCTCTTCTCAACTTCTTCCCCCTCTCTTCAGACGTCAAAGTGATTTTCTCATACACTGTAAAACTTTTAATGCATTAGCAGGCATAAATTTCACTATTTCCCCTTTTTAATGCATTATTCCAACTTA
>JAYRBW010059802.1:0-10799 GCA_036023295.1 Invenusta paracnida | reverse complement strand
TAGATAATGCCAGTTCAACACTCGAGTTATCTTTTAAAGATGCGCTTTATGTAAATTGATTTAACTCTTCTATAAATTGAAGTATCGTTAATTTCAATCGCTCAATTGTAATGCTACTATTTCAGAATCTAATCAATTCATTTATATTACGTACCACTTTTTCTTCTTTATAACACAATTTGCAAAATATATGTAATAAAAGATATGTATATTATAAATAAATGAAAGATGTCGCTATGTAATACTCTGATTACTTATATATTATGGTTTAGATAAAATTATTTTATACGCTGTAATAGGTTATCTTTTGCACAGATAATAATTTAAATAGTACATTCGCCTAAATAAAAGATTATAAATATTACAGTTTTAGAGTTTCAAGGCTGATTTTTTTCAAAAGCAATCAAGATCCAAATTAAATTAAAATTAAAATTTGGGTGACTCACCCCCGCCAGCCACTAAGAGAAGCTCCTTACATTTGGCGCCCAACACAGCCTCTTCCCCAGTGGAGTTCTCCCCTCCCGGTTTCTCTTCCTGCCCAGCCAGACCCATCTTCATGTGAGGATAAGGGCTCTTGGGACGCCCTTCTGCGGACACGGTAGGTACAGCAGCCACAATGGTCACAGTGGTCACGGCGGGTACAGCGGCCACAACTGCCACAGTGGTCACAGCAACCACGGAGGCCACAGTGGGTTCAGTGGTCACAGCAACCACGGAGGCCACAGTGGGTTCAGTGACCACCGCGGCGACAGAATCCACAGCTGGTACAGTGGGTACAGCAGCCACAGCGGCAACAGCGGGCACAACGGGCGAATCGAGTAAGGTCCCCGGACTGCTCGTTGTCAGAATGCCTTCAGGGATTTCCGGACTAGGAGGAAGAGGGTCCGGTACTACATTTACGATATCCTCGATGATTGGGGTCGCAACTTCTACCGTTGGAGGAGGGGTGTTTGGGGGCGTACTGGGCTCCGGAGGGGGTGTCTTTGATGCCCTCTCCTCCACTTCCTCCTCATCATCCTCATCGTCTTGTTTGTGCGGAGCTGGTGGTGGCGATAGATGTCGGACTTTAGCAACCGGGAGAGAGTCCTTAGCTGCAGCCAACATCACATGCGGCGGTGGTGTGGCGCTGTTTAACGGTTGATATTCATCCTCATTGTTATCGTTCTGTTTACCCCCACCACACCCGTTGTTGCTACTGCTTCCCTGCTGTTGGTTGGAGTTCTGTTGCGAGGATGATTTAGGCTGCACAGGAGGGGTATCTGAGCGCCGACTGTTCCGGTCCAAAATGTACATGCTCATTGCACAGTTCTCATTCGTCTCGCCATCCGACTCCTCCTCCGAGGAAGCCGCTCTCCCCATCTCCAATCCATCCTCGACTTCCTGATCTTCCCTCTCTCTCTCGTCCATCGCAAATTTGAAGTCCCGTCGCTTCTTCCGCATCATCTGCGCCTGGGTGGACTCTTCCTCTTCGCCTCCTCCCTCCCGCTGATCAGGGACGATGAGGTAGCGTTTCTCATGATGGTGATGATGGTGTTGGTCCGAGTTTGCCATGTCACCTGCGCTCGCTACATTCATGACAATACTGTTGGAAACCTCAGCTTGCGATCTAGTGTAATCGCCTCCACCTTGAAGGTAACCATGTCTCTACGACCTCCGCTCTGATAGGCTTCCTCCGTGCCCTCGTCTTTACCGTCATCAACATCGAGAGAATCCTGTCCCATGAAAAGGGGAGTTGTCATGCGTGATGAGGCTACGTAGAAGATTGGGCTGTCCTCATCTCTCAGTCTATCTGCCTCTGACTCTTCGGCAAAGCGTATGTACGCTGGACTGCCTTCTTGACGTGACTCTACGAAGTAGGTTGTCATGAGACCCTTTCCCTGTGACACAGACGGAGATAGAAAGAATCATTCACTAAATTGGATAATCATCTTAACAAGGAAAAGAAGCTTGTCTTTGTACTGAACTAATTTAGTTCTTCGACACCCTTCCAACGGAACTCTCTCATTATAGCAGAAGTTTCATGTGTGCGCATAATATTAACTGGCAACGCGTATACCTATTTTTTGTAATAATTATGTCGGAATGGTTTACATTTTTACATCCTAGTATATTCTTGTACTTCTATGAAAGTAGGAGAAGGGGGGCTTTGCGGCAGTGTATGTGACATGAAAACTATTATTAAAGCTAATAATAAGTGTTAACATTTTGATAATATCTAAACAAATAAATGAGATACACACATAACGTTTATTTGAAAGTAGGTATATGTGTATATAAACAAAATTACAAGGTTTATTTAAAGTTTTATTTGTTTAAGTGAGTTGCCTTAAGCTGTATATATGGTTATAATGCATTCGAGTATTTAAAATATTGAGTTTGTTTAATATATATTAATAATATTTAATGGAATTTCCATATAGATTTTGTTTAACTTTATAACCAAGAATCATGGTCAATATCTAGATCATTTCCAGATTATAATTACTGCGATTATGTAAAAACTGATTGGTATATTTTAAATATATTCTTCCCATAATATCAAGGTAAGAAAACAATAATATTGCCGAATAAATATTTTCTAAATCAAATGTTATTATTATGGTTCAGAAAACAAAAATCTAACAGCTCAAGTGAATTTATAAAGTTTTTTTCTGCTGAGAACATTAATAGTTCTATTACTTTCAAAAATAAACTATTTAAAATGCATTTATTTATAATTTCTATATTAAATATTAACTAACCCCTATTAAGCCTAGATTTGATTTTCAATATTTTAAAGTTCAATATTATGTTAATTATGTGTAAAAAGTCTGCTATGGGATAAAACAATGAAGTTCTTGGTTTTATGAAATAAATTTACAAATTGCATATGTATGTAAGTCTTCCATTGAACAACGTATCTCAAAAGAACACACAGGTAATTTACCTATATAGACGTGAAATATAATAAAAGTGTACTAATCATTGTTTAGAATTTTAGATGTAGTTTTGCAATAGAACGTCTAAAAAGTATGTTGGCCGTGGTTTGTATACCTGATAACTATTAAACTCAAATCCCCTTTTCTGCTTTTAACAAACACTTTTAACGACTAGATATTATTTGATTGCATAAATACAACATAGTTAATATTTAATTGGATACTGCAAATAAATATTTTACTAACTAACTGTAACTATTTTAAATTAATTATGTGTATTAGTACTCCATAGTAGCAATGGAATAGCATGAGTGAAGTATGGAGTGACGTAACATGATGGCTCGAAATGGTCTGATTCACTACGACTTTCGCAAAGCTAATAACAGTCGATATTATTTATGCTATTATTCTAAGTGTTATTATTCCAAATGTGTAAATAGAGAAAAAAGCTATATATTAAGGGCTAACATGGAGCCTAAACACAGTTCTCAAAAAGATGACGCGCTAATTAATAAATGTTTAAATGCAATCAAGGTCTCCTTTATTCTACGGTTTGGTAACATGGAAACACTTTTAAAGAATGAAAAATGGTTAACAGTAGAGTAGATATGAGAAAATAGACACGAACGAGAACATTTCAGAAGTCAACAGTTGAGATAGTCTATTTGCACTTCCAGTTAGACAAAAACATTGGCTACTATAAAAATACTCGTGGAATAAATAATTCAATCTTTAACTCTGAAAAGCAGTATATATATATATATATTGATCTACAATTGCTCGACTTCAATATTTTCTGAAGTGTTATTCCAATGCACGAAGTAGGTAATAGTTTTTAGAAATATATATATTGATCTCAAATATAAAGAAATGAAATATGTATGTATGCGTGTATATGATACATGATATATAGTAAAACACATCATTGAAAATTACTCCAATATGTATGTATGTATGTATATGCAACTAAAATAACCGCTTTTTGTTCATCTTTTGGGAAAATATTAACTCTTATATATGTATGTAATGCAGTTGGAATAACCAAGTAAAAGTGTACATATAGTACTAAAAATCGTTAAAGTAAAATACAAAACTCATAAAGCGTTTCATTTAGAAACTGTCTTTAATGAATTTTATTATTTAATTATAAATTAAAAAGTTAAATTTATCCTTAAAATGCGGCATTAGATCGTGTCAATCTCTTGGGGATATTTATTTTTGCAGTTTTATTTATAAATTTGTATGTGCATTACTAGCAGTCCAAAAATACTAGACCGAGCTGTTTCAGCTGTAATTAATTATGTTTCTTCGGCAGTCCACAGATCTCGTACTGCTGTTCAGTATGAAGTGTTGGACCACTAAAAGACTTAGTAATATGGAAAGAGTTGTCCTATAGCTCTTCAGGATATGTTAATAAAGTTGAAACAGTATAGTTTAGTTCGGCTAAAACAACTGTTAAGCTCGAAATAATGTTGTCTTATTCCGCCAATAATGCCGAAACAAATTCTTGAAGAACAACTGATGAGGCCAAAACAATGCTATCTAGTTCGGTCAGAACAATTAATAAGGTTCTCTAATACCGCGGGGAGCCTCAGAGCCACACCCCCCCCCCCCAAAGAAATAAAATTGAGATAACAATGTACTATAATTTAATAAAACTAATAAGACTATGAACAAAACAAATACATTTGTGATCAAAATGTATTGCATAATGAAACAAAACGAAAAAATTCGTGATAGGATCGTGTTTTAAACTAAACACAACCAGCGCAGATGCTTCCACTGTGTTGTCTAAACATTGGCTTTTTACATCGGACACACAGAACTTTCGTTTTTAGGTCGCTAGCGCGTAGGCAGGCGTGACGCCTCCCAGCAGGCTGAGGGATTGCGACAGCTGGAGCAGGAGCAGCTTGATTTTATTGATTGAATTGATGTTATGGTCTAATTTTCAAAAATGAATTAAAACAAAAATACGTCAATCAAATTTCTCTTGACAGTAGTAGGGCAGGAGAGTCTACCTACCACTGTGCTAAGTTCATAATTTGATGCACTCATAATGTGAGGAGTGCATGCGTTTTTCCAATTAAATGAACAAAATTATGGAGACTGAAATAATTTGACGGTGCACTCATAATTTTAGAAGCCCATGCATTCTTCAGTTCAGTGAACTATATTTGAAACACTGAAATAATCCTTACGTTGCACTCATGATTTGAGGAGTGCATGCGTTCCATTGGTTCAGCAAACTTAATTTAAAACACTGAAATAATTTTGTTGATTCTCTCATTATGAAAACAAATATCGATTTATTGTTATATAATGTGTACAAGACATTGTTATATAACAAATATATATATATTATAGTAGTTGCTGAAATTCAGCGTCTGTTCCAGCTCATTGTGTTCTTGCACAAAGAATTCTACCAACTAGCTACTCAGAATTGATCAGCCTTCAGACCAATCTAATCACCCACCCGCTGAGGTAAATACTACAGCCGATGCCTCCTTATAACCACATCGCTACTTTCAAGAATTCGTCTAACTTACCGGTATTGATCAGCCTTCAGACAAATCTAATCACCCACCCGCTGAGTCATATACTAAGTTAAATGCCTTCTCTCTGACTACTACCTCTCCTTCATTAAACTCTGTAAATTAAAAGTCAGATCTAAAAACATAGACAGACATGCCACCTCGACACCATAACCCAATAGAAGATTATACTGATGAAAAGATTCACCCCTATTGTATTTCATCTGCCTTTAATTGCACACTGAGATATGTACGATTCCAACCTACTGCTCCCCATATCCAGCCTTAAGATTTTCTCTTTTCAATAAGAGTTCTGATCGAGAAGACATATACCCTACTCAGCGACTGTATCGAATGTAAGGATAATCCTGTCCTAGCTCTCTGCATCTTCCAGATAGACCCATATACGAGTGAAATCCTTCAGTCCAAGCAACAACTTTTCTCCTTCGCAGCAGAAGTTGTGAATAACTTCACGTTATTCATGGTCATGTTTTAAGAATATTCCTGCGGCTGGTAGAGAAGTTTATCCAGAATGGGTCAAACTGGATCATTGAATCAGCGGAGTGGCTTGATATGAGAATCGTCAGATACCATAGCATACACAAAAGACGTCATGGAAAGAGCTATACCAAGCTGCCTCCTCAACTAAACACAAAGAATGCTGTAAGTCAATGTCAACAACGGAATCCAAGAAGATTGTTTAAAGTATGCTGTTCTCTCAGTACTACACTACTACATAGATACCATCCTTCAGCCTATCGACAGTGGGAAGATGAGCTCAAGTTCGATGGTTTGACCAAATAAATAAGAGAGATCTATGATCCGTCTTTAGTTTGAACTTAGTTCCAAAAAGGCATTTTTGGAAGTGTTAACAGGACCAAATGATACCGAAAGCTTCCTTTTTGGTTTGTAAGTACTTGCGGTTTACATCAGTTAATCCTCGACTGGCGTAAGTTAAAGTATTTTCGATTCCGTCTTGTTTCTAAATTAAGATTGATTCCAACTCTGCTGGGCTTGTGTCTGTAATCAGTATTATCTCTGCATTTGGATCATAATGAGCTCAGTTCTGCGAATTTGCACTACATTCTTTTATTTTCCGGAATGCCTTTTCTTGTTCATTACCCAAGCAAAAGATTCCGTTTGTTTGATCATTTTGCGCAGCATCATTTTTATAAATCGTGAGCAACAATTGACAAGACCAAGAAAACTTCTCATTTCTGTCACATGTTTGGGTGGGCGGCTATTTTGAATTGCTAACATGTTACCTTTGGTTAGAGTAGTCCTTTGCTCGATATTCCGTGACCAAGAAAAATCATGAAACTTATTCTAAATTCACATTTTTTAATGAGTGTTAAACATTTTGCTTCAATATTTCCAGTTTATGTAATCTTTCGTCATGTTCTTCCTCGATAACACCACGATATCATCCCTGTAATTTACTGTTCCAGGTCAGTGAGCAATTATTTGAAATAGGACATGCTGGTATGTTTCAGGTGATGAATTCACACCAAAAGTAAACGTGTATATCGGAAAAAACCATCATGAGTGATAAATGTAGTGATATTCCGAGAATCTTCTTCAAGTTCCAGTTGGTGATATCCCCAAGTCATGTATTATTTTGAAAATTCGGTCCCTTGAATTCCTGGACATTGTTTCGTCCATTGTAAGGATTGGATGACGTATTCTTACTATGGCAAGAAATCCTTTTTAATGCTTTTTGTTTGTTTTAAGCTTAATTCATAATTAATGTAAGCTGAGTTAAAAATTAATTAACTAAAATCTTTGAATTCCAAAAAATTTGTATGACCAACGTTTAATTGTGAATTCAGCTTTATCTCTTTCATCTTTTATTTTTATAGCTAGTTTTTATTCATATTATTTCAAATATGTATATAATTAAAAACAAAATGCAAATATATTTAAGTTGAACATATTATATATATATATTTTTTCTATAATTTTAATAGTACGTTTTTTATTCTTATTATTACAAATTGAAAATTGAAAACAAAATACAAATGTATTTAAGTAGAACATATTATATATTTTGTTTCAAAAATGGCATGAATAATTATAATTGGTATATGGCTTATTAATGTTTATTAATGTTTATTCAAAATAAATTCATAGTTGCGTATAAACTATCTTATGTGTTTGGCATTTCGACTCAGCAGTTTTTTTCTTCAGCTGCAAAATAATAATAACGTTTGTTTTTTAATATTACAAAATAGCAATGAACTATTGTTGCGGCCCGAAGCGTTTAGTATAAGAACAAAGGCATTATAACGTAGGGAGCAAAATGGTGTATTTTATAAACGACCGCCCTTGTACATGCGCCTCATCAATATAAGTATAGAGTAATATAGTATTACAATTCTGAGGGTAAGGTGAGTCTTGTTGAGACAAGCAAGAGTTATATATCATACGGAGATGAGGATACAGCCCGATAAAGATAAGGCAAAACAGTAACAATATATAGGAAGAAGGCACACAAGTAATTGATACAAATGAGGAAGAATAATAAAATATACCGCTGTTACTACCAATACAACAACCAAAAATACACAGCTCAACGGATTAAAATATGGGTAAATTGCCGAATATTCATAGATAAATATTATAGTGAATTTGTATCAAATATTTAAGTTATTTATTATACTATAGCAGTAACTTATATTACTATGGTAGCCTCATAATCCTTGATTTTTATTTAGTATAAATTTACTCACTTTATTTTTCCAATATAATGCTCATGGTATGAATAAACAATGAGCTGTTTTACCAACACTTTCAGTTGTAGTTCATGAACTGTAGTACGCCCCTTATTCTCTCTTTTGATGGCAGCCGTTGGTGTAGATGACGATCTGGGTGCAGTTGTGGCAGCTCCTATCTCTTCTTCGTTTTCAGACTCACTGCTTACAGCTAGTGTATATCACTGAACTCCTCATGCACTGTAAAATAAAAAATATATATTTACTTATTGGATTAATGCTATATTTTTAATAATTATAATTAATTAATAAATGCTAGAAATAGATTTAAGGTTTCAACAATGCTCTTATACACGTTCTTTCGGACAGTTTTATGAAAAATGATTAAACGCGAATTACGAACGTTCTTACGATGAACTTATACATAATTTGTGCGTACGAACATTCGTAAGAATATGCCTCCACAAAAGTGGTGAAACGAGCCTCAAGTTCTTTGCCTGTGTTTAAACCCAATTTGAGTACTCCATGACCTTCAAAAACAAGAATCTCTACTTCTGTTCTCTCAGTCACAGAGCGATTTTACCATCGTTTTTATTATCCGAATTGCATTCATTCCTTCCCTCTGACAGTACGAGAATATATTTTCACTTGACAGATTCAGATTTAGATTTGATTCCTTGAGTGATTAGATCTTCCCAGGTTTCCGTGTCTATAACATTTAGCGTCGATCCAGAATCCATAAGAACATCAATTTCAACTCCACCAGCTAAACATTTCATTTTCGGAACTTTTAGTGTGTGTGCCTTGATTCCAAAGGCATATTCTTACTCTTCGCTAGTCTCAATTGCTCAAACTTCACGAGGCTTAATTTGTTTTATTATGCAACATTTAGCGTAGTGGCCTTTTTTGCACTAATTACGTGTTGCTTTCAATAAAGAGCTGTTTTGACTTTTTGTGAAGTGATTTGATTTTCCAAATCGAAAACAAGCTCGCTATTCCTGCTTATTCGCAGTAAGTATTTATTAATATATGTGTTATATATATAACCGGATGGAATACAAATTTTTAATGAATACTCATTTATAATTTGAATACCAAATAAAATGATTTTTAATAATATCAATCAACTTTTATATATATGAGAAATGAAAATGCCCCTGCTATACAAACTTATTGTTAATGTTTTATAAAACGTATGTATTACTTCTTTAAATTGTATTTTTTTCATTTTTTTATGTGTTTATATATATACAATTGTTTATACAAGTTTATATATATTAAATTGCTATATATTGACTCAAAGGTTAAACAACTAAAAAAATAAATATCGTATATAAATTCAATTAACGCAATTTAAATTTATGAACGATCTATTATCCATTTCAGCACGTATTTCTTTGATATCTAAATTTATTCCTTAAAGTAATTATTTCGTAATATACATGTTTTTTATATATATATAAATATATAAATATATATCATGCTTTTTTTAAATCACGCTTTTCATCATTTGCACTATTAAATATCCTACTAAAGTAAGGTATTACATTTCAAGCATTAAATTTATAGAATGAATTTTTAATTGTAGGTATGAAATTGTTTTTGATAAATCATAAACAAATCTATTCATTAACAATGCTTATTAACATTACTAATAATATAGTAATAACCCCTCAAATCATTAAATTGAATAGTTAAAAACTGAAAATATAATTTTTAAGAGTGAGAAAGTTGTATAGAACCCTTTTGCAATACGTTTAAACAGTAGAAAATGATCATGTTTCATATATGTATATACTCGTACATATATATAAGTTGTTTGATATTCTTTGAAATCATTTTATTTCGTATTTATAAAACAGTATTTAAATTTAAAAATATATTAAATTATTTTTAAATCCGTTCAGCTATGCATAATATGAATAACAAATATATAAATATACACCTAAATATAATACAATTTAATTAGAAATTGTAATCAAATAAATACATAGTACTCCGTATTTCATAAAAATGTAACGATTACATTAAGAAATCTAATTTTCTAACTATTCTATATTTATATTATTTAAATATCCGAAATAACTGACATATAAAAATGTCGATTACAATAATATTAAGTTCTTTTTCAATCACCCTATATTCTCTGTCATTTCAAGGCAATATTTGTCCGCATTTAATTTATCTTACATAATTAATCAAACATTATATCTATATATATGTCATTCTGCTAGCACATTGTAACTTTGAATCAATAAATCAATAGGTACATAATGTTTCTTGTGCTCAGTGATGTTTAACATACATTGAAAGGCATACAATCCATTTAGACATAATATGTATTAATAGTAGAATTTAGCTACACTCCAATGTTATCGTTCACAGCCGGGCATGAAATCATGACATGAGTGTTATATTTATCAATTTAAAAAGTGTATTTTTGCTGGATAAGAGTTTTCAAAGCTAAGTTACAGTCACACGACTGTGTTAAACGATGGTAGTGACTCAACTTTATCAACTTACATGAGTGTTGGTAATATGACAACAACATTCGATGAATGAACATCTATACCTATGGCAATAGGTCGTTAGCTAGTAAAGCTAAGCAAACTATGTAGTAGGTAATATAGGATAGTTGA
>JAYRBW010059791.1:0-10799 GCA_036023295.1 Invenusta paracnida | reverse complement strand
ACTATCCTATATTACCTACTACATAGTTCGCTTAGCTTTACTAGCTAACGACCTATTGCCATAGGTCTAGATTAATTGTTATTAGTTGAAATTACTTCATTTTTAAGAATTTTTTAAATTTATATTACATACATATATTACATGTCTGACGCTTTATTATCAGAAGAAGAATATTTTAATTGCTGGGCATTGTCTATTTTAACAGTTATATGCAGCACACAATTTACTCGAGCTAGGCATTTTATTTAATTTAATCAAGTTAAAGTATTGGGCAATAATTTGACTATTTCCCATAAAAAAATAGTGCATTATAACAAAAGAAATTAACTTATGTAATGAAATAATTTAAGTGACAGGCTTTATTAATTAAAAGTTTTTTATTTAGCAATCTCTGCCGTCATATGTGATTATTAACTAATCTTATATATCAAATCGATAATGAAACCGATATTTATAGATATGTTAAATCAAAGCTATTGCTACACGTAGATCTTTTTAATACCTTTATAAAATGTACATCAATAATATATTAACATTTTATAAAATATTAAAAAAATGAAGTTATCAATATTTATATAAATTCCCTATACACGACTTCATAAACAATACATTGATTTGTATAGGAAATGGGTTAGATGTTTGTACTGTGAGTTATACATGCACTTATGATTTAATGGTGTCAGCTCATTTCGCCTTACTTTATTGTGTCTATACTACTTATCGTTTCAATTCGCCTTCCCAATATTTTTTGTTGAATATTTTCAAATAGATAAAAATGGTAAATAAAATAAATTCATATATTGTTATTTATACAATGCATAAAACATTAACGTATATGTATAATATTTATTTTTATATAAAACAATAAAATAAAATAAAGTAATGAATCTGTGAACCGAGTATTATATGGAAGATTATATCGATTAACTAAATTGTGTACTTGGCGAGTTAATATAACTGTGTAACTCAAAAGATGATACTCAATTAAATTCAAAGTTATCGTATTTATTTATACATAAAAATGAAAAGGTGATATGAGATAAGCCGCTATGATAAGTAGCAATTTAATAGAATGGAATATCTAGATAATTTCGAGTATATAAATAGTAATTTTTAAACAGCATATATTAGTTTGAAATCTCACCAAATTTCCAGCATAACTTTTCGGCCCTGAATGTCATAGACCCGTTTGTCGAAGTCCACACCTTAGACACAAAAGGAATACACTGCGTTCATTATTAAATGTAATACTGATAATATAGATTCAGTAACAAATTTAATATTAATAATGTAATACAAAGACAATTATCTTATCGTTGTGATTTTTACTGTTTATAGTTAGTTAATCACAAAATATTGTTTATATAAATATCTGCAAACTTATTTACCTGTTTGTTTATAACTACGTTATGATATTCTAATGTAAAATTGTACTGTTTCGTGTTTGTGTTACTCAACTCTTAAACCTGAACTTTTGAATCATGTTGCAATTAAATCGTATGCTTTTATGAATTATACATATATATATAATACCTAATAATAATGAGTTGGTTTATCTTATGTTTTTGTTATATTTTACGAAGAAAAGACAACATGTAACAAAAGTTGATATATATAAATTTTAACAACTACCAAGTAATATTTTTATATACAACTATATAGTGTATATTATAGCTTTAAACTTGCTGTTTTTAATTTTATTCGCAGTAAAAAATAGTGCATCCATATTTGATGTGTCGCTGCCGCATTTGATGTGTCCTTGTCTACATTTGATCCGACGAAAAACACATTTTTAAATTTAAATTCTCGGCTGTCAACATTTGATGTGACATTGCCACATTTCATCTGTCCGGCGTCTAACTATTAATTACGATTGCAAAATAGTTATATAACTCGTTAGAAGATATTAAACGCTTAAATTTTATTAATAATAAGAATATGGTTATACATACACGATATTGACAGGAGAGAGAGACCGAGAGAGAGAAAAGATACATGTTGAAAATATATTTATTTGATTCAATGGGCAATATATATATATATAGGTAGGTATATATTGAACAGTATATGTTAAAAAACAAGAATTACATACGACTGGTGATTAATTTCTATTTTTTGCTTATTAATATAAGAATAATTATAATGCATGATATATACAATTTAACGAGAAAGTTTTTGAAAATGAAATACCTACTTCAAATTATAGAAAAATATCACAAATAACGAAATATTGAAGACAGTCCTTAAATATTTCTATAATTTGATTTAAAGCTTTTTCGTTAGACTTGTATACTACTAATATAAAGAATACGTCTGCCTTACATAAATTTTAAATAAACACTACAAAGAACCAAGAAATAAACAACTAAAAGAGTGGTAGACAATAATAATTTGAACGTCGAATTAAGAAATACTAATCGATTACAATAGCTATTGGGAAGTAGACGATAGAAAAATTAATATTTACAAACATAAGCAAACTAAATAGGTACCTTAGCTATTATACTTACTATGTGTATTAAAGTACGAGAATTTTCTATGGTCACTAATTTAATACAGATTATTTATCAACATAGCACAATAAATCGAGAAAAAACACTAATTTAACTTGATCGATGGTCAAAAACCGACGACTTAAAAACGCAGTGGTGTTAAGCGTAGGTATACTAACGAAAAGTATCCATTTTCTAGTTAAACCTACATCTAACCCGGAAAACTCTGCATCAATGCACAAATGTACCAAACGGTAGGTATAGCCCTTTGTATACAGTAAATGTCTATAAAACACAAACAGGCAAACACTGGGTGTTAAAATAATTGTACAAACAAACAGGAAACAAAGTTTGATAGTTAGCTAATCATTTCACCACAGGCACGAAACATGTTTTTGTTTGTTCCACAGCGCGTACTATTAATTGTGCTACCATCCAGTAAGCGCACTGCCCACAGCTGTCCGTTACGTCATGTCAACTATAATGCCGTAGATATATTACAGTGTATGTGAATGTACCCATAGCATTTGTGCAAATGTATAAAGTGAATAGTTTTACCTATAAGCAAGACATATTATTATAAAATAAGCTTAAGAGCTCATTGGTCAAGGTTCACGTTTAAGGGAAGACTGTATATTAATATTATAATGCGAAAGACATATAACTTGCGGCTAAAAACAAATGCAATTCTAAACATTGGTGGTGCTTTAAATTATTTCTAGTCTATAAATAAATAAGCTTAGTATACATATGTACATAAATGATAGACCTTAAGTAATAGGCAGAATCGAAAGATAACTATTGTACTTAGTTCGCTTCGTATATGCACTTACAGACTACAGTAAAAAGACAATCAGCCTACAATCGTTCTATAAAAGTGCATTCTTTGTGTCTTATACTATACCATATAGGTTTAGTATTTATTTACAAAAAAATATATAATCGAGAATAGCGGTTTTATATTCTTTTACACGAGGGGAAAGATTCACTATCACCATAATGTATAGAACTTATAACAGTCATTACAGTGAATTTAATAAGCAACAATATTTTATTAAATTTGTGAAAAATTATTTTTAATTGGTAGTTATTCGTCATATTTCTTTCATAACAGAAAATATTTCTGTTTTTTAACTATTCAAGAAAGTCATGGTTTTATATTAACAAATATGAAAAATGTGGATGCTTAGCTTTCATCTGGAATATTAATATACAAATTAAACAATTTTAGCCACATATTTTTAAAACAAATTAGGAAAATAACGCTGATAAGTGAACAGAAAAGTTAAATTCTATTTTTAAGATTTTGTCAGCGAAATTTCCCCACTGAAATATTGAAATGACTTAATTCGTGGTATTATGTTAGTCGTCATTATTTAGTTAAAACATTTTAGAATAACTTATTCGATCTTCATATTTAAATTAAATCATCCTACTTTAATAATGATGACTCACATTTTATATCACAGTCATAGGCAAAGACTATTGATTCACCCTCAACTCTATATGTAAATTTAATGTAATTTACTCGCATATATATAAAAATGATTAAATTTAAAGAAACTGAATTTTATTTATAAGATCAAGGGAAACAGAATATATATCTATATTTATGTATTTTATATAAAGTTCCATATTTAAAATGTAATATATATCAAATAAATATTTAATAAATAGCTAAATCAAACTCTTTTATTTAAATGTGTCCTAAAGCAATAATATTTACTCAATATAATAAAACAATAAATCATAATAAACAATAAAGGAAAAAAGGCATTTTTCGTAATACATTACCTGATTTCATTAAAATGACCACAGATTTCATGTAGTCGAAAACGAAACTATTATTATATATTATTAAATCTGACGCAATTATTATTTAAACTATGATAATATTTTTAATTATTTATGTTACTGTTATAATTGCACTATTGATTCAGTTTCGTAAAACATGACCATGCTATTGAAGGTCATGTTACACGAAAGTAGTTATATAAATTCTATAACTATAGATAAGATGCTTGATAATCTTATAATCTTGATAATGGTGTGGTAGTGGCCGCATGCCTTTAGTTATGTATATAGGTTACTTCCTCTCCTACCTTGTTACTTATATATTATATATATTACTTTCGTAAAAGATGACCCTAATAAAAAAATTTCTTAAGAAAATCGCTTATAACAAAATTGAGTTTTTTTTATATTACTGTTATTGTATTTTACTAATTTTGTTTCGTTTACATTTGCAGGACTTGCTTCTACTTTCGTCTTCAATGACCTCTATATATTAATTTATTTGCTGGGTCACTAATAACGAAACGGAAATAATAATAGTTTCGTCGGAATTAATAAATAATTTAAATAATAGTTTCGTTTTTGATTTTCACAATAAAATAAATTATAAAAACGTAAGTAATTCTAGGTCATTTATTACGAAAGTGGAGAAAATCATAGGTCAAGTATTACGAAAAAACGCCGAAAAAACACTTTAACCGTATTTTAATTTTTAAATACACTGTATCACTCTATTTTAAAATAAAATATGAAGACATTTAAACATGAAAAAGGGGTAATATAATTTGACTTACCTATTGTGGCCATAAGATTCGGCATAAACTGTTTTCCAGTCAGAGATCGAATAATCGAGGACTTCCCAACAGTGGATTCTCCAATCAAAAGAATCTTGAATTTCACATCATATGGCACTGCACTGCTCTGCATTGTGTAATACTTTGTCGATTAAATATTTACACAAAAATCCTTTCTACAGAGCTACAAAAAAGTAATAACGATACTGTGATCCTAAAAACAGCTGATTTAACGGAGGTCAGACAAAACGCGCTTTTCGCTACAGATATAGCTAGCAAATAAATAAATATACGTAAAATAATAAACTCTTCTGATTGGGTCAAAGATCGAAAAATCGATAATCGCATTGTGGTGCTATAATGATAAAGTTTAGTTCTTAGGTATATTATACGTAGAGTAGTTTGTACGACTAATTACTTGTTTCGGTACATTATAAAAACCAATCGCTTATACATAGGTAGTATACTTATTACATACTAAATAGAGATATAGTATTTCTTAATGATGATTGCACGCAGCTATACGCGTGTGCAATAGTTCCGAACGATTGACAGTCTTTTCCTCGTCATTTTTCCGTTAGTATTATTTTTTATCGCAACTCAGGTATGCATTCTTACACCCAACGTTGAAATTTCTATATCATTACTTTACCTATAATATATATGAATTAAGTAGGATTCCATAAAAATAGAATGGGATTGTTTAAAAATTTCTCTTAAAACGTTTACCTATTATGTTTGAATTTTGATATTTCATTTCATAAAATGTTTTACTTGTTCCAGAACATTGTAAAAACGGAGGCCCATGAAATTCACAGAAATTATCACCATGAATTTTTTGTCTATTGACGATCGCCTGGGCATGGTGGGTTTGTCGACAGCAGGAGTAATCCAGGATGTTCGTGTTGAAGGGCACCACATTGGTCTTGAATAAAACCACTGCTCGTCTGTATGTAATGTGCGTTTTTTTATATTTCTTGTCCCAGCAGACCGAATAAGCTCTCTGCTGCAACGCATGTGGTCGTCCTTTGTCGTCTGGGTCAATTCGTGGGGCACACATCGATCAGAAACAGATCTCAAATGAAGATCCTCGGTAATAATCCTCAAATAATTATTCGGCAAATAAGCAAAGGATTGACATTATGTCAACTACTAGTTTTCGACAACTAAGATGTGAATCTGAATTGACATGCTCCATGATGATTGGTATGAGATTGACTCGAACAACTGATTTACGACTTCCATTTTCTTTTCTTTCCAAACTTGTACGAGATCCTCCACTAAACTCAAGTGCAATTTGCCTTGTTCTTCGTTCAGAGACGAAGTCACCCCAAGCTGTATTAATAATACGGTGAATATCAACTGCCGATATTTCATTGCGTCTTAATGTTTCAATTAGTCGAGTTATATCTCTTTTTGTAATAGCAAAATCCACATTCTTTTGGAATAAAGTACAGCGATTAAAATGAAAATGAATTTAGAATAACAATTATAGTTATTTTGAATATTTGAGTATATTTGAATATTTGAATATTTATTTATAGATTTCATAAATATCATACATTGTATTTTATCACTGCAATATAATTTGATGACATAGATATTATTTAAAATAACAATAAAAGTATAAAAATGTTAAATTTCTCATCTAAAAACTGCCATAATAGCTGAATCACCTAGAGCATTAGAAAAGACTACGTATTCTCTGTTTTCCTAGTGAGGTGAGTTATTTAAGAAAATTTGTTATATAATAATTGAGTTTAAAAATTCTATAATCAATTTAAAATATATATATTTAAGAATAAAATATATATGTTACGGTAATCAAATTCAATTTTACTAAAATTATTCGTAATAAATATATTCGAACCGTTTACAAAATTAGTTTATAAACGTATGAAATAGATTTAAGTATTACAATTTTATAAACATCATAAACTTATAGATAAACCACTAGAACTAAACTAGTATCTAGATGTCCATTATTAACATATTTCGATAATTGATAGAATTTAATAAAATTATATATAATAAGTATTTCTTCTATAAGCTCATACTTCTTTCAACTTTCTAACAATAAATTTTATAGTACTTCTATTAAATAATTTCATAAATTTTAATTATCTTATAATAAACTAATTTTATAAATTTATTTTATAAAATTGAATATTTTTCATAAAAAGTTTTTCTAAATACTTTTATCGTATGATTTGTCAAAAACTTTAACAATAATTTACTACTTAAGTTATATCTAGTAGTGTATCTAATATTATATGATATATTTGAGTGGCATGCTAAAAGTTTTGGAAAAACAACTATGTATATATTTACGCGGATGGTAAAGAAAATTAAGGTCTATATATATAATATTAATTTTAAACTTTTAAGGGATGTGTCTGTAGAAATCAAAACATTTGACTAGTAATTTTTAATGTTACGTATATCTATGATTTTTTTTAAAGAAAATATATAAATAATTTTAGTGACATTTAGTAACAAAACACTTCCACATACTGAATAAACAATGATATCAATTGTGCTGAACTATTGTCTAAACCAATGCAAATTAACTATAATAGGAGTTTCAAGGAAATTTTGAATGAAATGTTTCTCAAGAAAAGTTATGTAAATTCAATGTTATGTACATGTATTTTCTACATATATAGGCCATACCGGTGAATTTGACCGCATGTGAAATTAATTTTATTGAGTTATAAAATAGTTGCATCATAGAGTTATACTCATTTATCTTTTCATATAGACTTAGTAGTAATCCTTAAAGTCTATGGCTTTCCATAATCTTCAAAAATTTTAAAACTTAAAATTCCATAATTGAATCAGTATTGAACATTATTAAATTCCAGTTTAAATCGATAACCACGATCATCAGTTATAATTTCGATTTTTTAAATACTGTACTGCACAAAGAAAAATATTTACTTTTTAATTGAAAGTTTTCGACGCGTTGATCTGAATGCCACTAAAATTCATTGTATTACTAGTGCATCTTGGCCTGAAGAATCCATTTCTGTACAACGCATTCGAAGATATGTCAAGAATTTCGTGGAGAATCCAGGGACTCATTTAAAAAAAAAGTGGGGAGTGGAATGAGACAAGTGATGTCAGATTTCAAATTATTAAAGCTGTTGACAATGTAATTCAACAAGATAACGCAATATCCATTCTTCAAATAAGCCGACTGTTAGGAATATTCAATGGTTCAACGAATTATGTCTGAAAATCTAGAACGGCTATGATTCTACAAAAGTGGGTGCCCCATACACTCAGTGATGGCAACAATTGGAAGTCAGGGTTCAGTGATGTCAGGTTTTACTAGAATTCGCCTCTCGGGTGAAGACTTATTAAACAAAAACTTAGTTACAATATGATATGAAAATATATTTTACTCCCGAAACATGAAGCTTCGAAATTCTACTGGTTGTTGGATGAGTGCAGCAGCCAGTGTTTTGAAGATTACATTTCTTTGATAGAACTTTCAAATCACTTTGGAAGTTCTTTCAAAAAAATGTAAGTCACTTTGAAAGTTCTTTCAAAGAAATGTAAGTCACTTTGAAAGTTCTTTCAAAGAAATGTAAGTCACTTTGAAAGTTCTTTCAAAGAAATGACTTTGAAATTCTTTCAAAGAAATTACAATTTCTTTCAAAGAAATGTAATTTTCGAAACACTGTGTCACGTTCAAACAACCAATTGACAATCGCCTCTTAAAAGTTTAGCCTGGTAAAGCTTATTTAATCTTTCATATTCGTGTATGACTCACTGGACTGCAAGCCACACCAGAATAGTAATAAACTTCTGCAGCTCAAACTCCGATACTAACTCTGTAATTATTATTATAATTTATCCAGCTCAGAGACCGCTTCCAACTCAAAAGAAAAAGGTTGAATTGCATGTTGATTTCAAGGTCGTTCGTAGCCTTAAGATCTCACAGAAACTAAGTCAGAAACTAGGTCAGAAACTTGGTCGGAAACTAGGTCAGAAACTAGGTCAGAAACTTGGTCGGAAACTAGGTCAGAAACTAGGTCAGAAACTAGGTCAGAAACTAGGTCAGAAAGTAGGTCAGGAAATAGGTCCGAAAATAGGTCAGAAACTAGGTCGGAAACTAGGTCCGAAACTAGGTCAGAAAATAGGTCAGAAACTGAGTCAGAAAATAGGTCAGAAACTAGGTCAGAAAATAGGTCAGAAACTAGGTCAGAAACTAGGTCCGAAACTAGGTCAGACACTAGGTCCGAAACTAGTTTAGAAACTGGTTAGAAAATAGGTCAGAAAATAGGTCAGAAACTGGGTCAGAAACTGGGTCAGAAAATAGATCAGAAAGTAGATCAACTCACACTACATCCTTATTATCTCCTTTGATAGATACGATAGAGTAATTCGTTGATGCGTCACTGGATCCCACATTTGAAAAATTAAACGTATGAATGAAGCGGGCTATGTACTGTGGACCTACAGCCTTCAAGTATTTTGCATAATCAATCTTGAAGCCTTCATTATTGTCGAGGTATTCATTATAGCTGAAGTTTTCATCATTGGATTGACCATCAGCATTGTTGACATCGCTGTTGGCGTTGTGGCTTTCAGCAATGTAGCCTTTATTATTATTTTTGAATTGGCTTATTCGCATGTCCAAATTGACTTTGCCCTGATTTGATGATAAGAAAATATAACCATTAAATAAATCGATATGAAAAATCGCCAAGATATAATAGTTACAATGTTTGCTGTTTCAAATGCTTGAAGATATAAATAGATCAATAAGGAACATAGCTAGGTATACACCAAAACTGTAAAATTAAAAAAAAATAAGACAACAATACATGTATTTTTATGAGTTTCATTGCTTCCGTAAAAATCTTTCCTTGCCAAGAATATATTCTTTTTTTTTTTCCTCATAATAATACCTATAATGGTTCCTACATCCTATCATCAAAATTACATTTTAGCTTTATGCTTTTGAGGAGCTCGTTTAATGGTTTTCATTTTGGCGAAGTGGTGGTCGTTTTTGTTTAGATATCAATTCATGTTTGGCTAAATATTTATATATTAATAAAATTTCATGCATATCATACAATGTAAAACTATTTAATTATTTATAAAATCATGAAACAGTACAAAATATATTATATTGCACAGTTCATCGTTAATGTGATTAATTTCCAAAGGATACATTTTTTAATAGTATGAGTTAATACGTGATTTTGTAGAATTTAGTTTTATGGAAATTCATTTTTTTAATCAAAATAATAGCGTAAAAATATCTTTCCGTATCGAAATGTTTCGCTTGGTTTTGAAATAATTACATTTTGGTTTAATCTCATACGATTTTCTGCATCTAACGCGAAGTTAGTTTTATTTTCACTTAAATAAATTGCGCTTTTATTTCGTTGCATATTGATAAGTAAAACTGTTGTACTGCATTTATAAATAAAATTCCAGCGATTAATCTAAAAAGATCAATTTTATTTAGAAAAGGTATTTTCCGATAAAAAGTCAATATCAAAGAACTTGGCTGACGGATATTAGACGATGCGGTAGCATAGTCAAGCCAAGAACAGTGTCAGCAATTAGCTTGAGAGATGCTAGCAGCTCTAGTTATTAATGCTAAGGAGAATAGGCCAAGCCATGAACAAAAGCGTCAGTGATTAGCTTGAGAGATGCTAGCAGCTCTAGTCATTAATGCTAAGGAGAATAGTCAAAGCCA
>JAYRBW010059780.1:0-10799 GCA_036023295.1 Invenusta paracnida | reverse complement strand
TGTTAATAAATTAATGTATACATATATATTGTTAAATATGGACAAAACGGCGATTTTTTTTGGGTACCCCTATACTACAATTTATCTGCGGAGTAGCCAAGCAAAATAAAAACAAAATATCTGATCGATATTAACCCTAATGTATATTGCAGTTCAAAAAAGGGCACGTATAAATTACAAAAACGAACAAGTTATATTTATGTATGTATGTATTTCGAGAGGAAGAAAGATTTCTCGTATGCCAGTGTACATATTCTTTTAGAAAATGTACCGTACGATTAAACTCCCGATTCCAAGCGGAGTGCTTCCACAGGTGAGGTGGCTAGCTACCCAATAACGTAACAGAGGGCTCGGTTTTGTGCCCTTTCGAGGATACCTTAAAGAACTCTGACAGCCATATGGTTGCCAGGCTGGCGCACATACTTGCTGCGGATAAATGTACTGTAAACTTTCCTGAGATGCTCCTTGTTCCAGCCCCAAACCTTAGTCGCTAGCGCTCCTAAGATCCTGCAGCGGGATGTAGCTGTCGCTGCTGCTTTCTGGGTGGGTGGCTTGAAGGTCAGACTCCAATCAAAGGTGATTCCAAGGAATACCTGGTTTGCGTTGAAGTGCAGTGATCTCTTTTCGAACACGATGGTTGGTCTCCAGCTGGCTTCATGGTGTCAGTAGAGAAAAAGCTGCCTCCTCATTTTCCGGGTTGAAGCTCTGTTTGCTCTCGATGCTTCATTTGCTTACTGCATTAACCCCCTTCTGAACGGACTCAGTGGCTGTCTCTTTGGTCCTATGCTTGCTCCATAAAGTGATGTCGTCTGCGTACGTGCTCACTGAGATGCCTCTGGAAATGGACTGCCTGACCGGATTGATCAAAAATGGTGAATAGTAGTGGTGACAATACGGCACCCTCAGGTATGCCTTGTCTGAGCTTCCAAATTTTGCTGTTAAAACCATTTAAGCGAACCTTGGCCTGTCTGTTCTGGAGGAATCCTGCACACCACCTCATAAACCGGGTCTGTATGCCTGCCTCCAGCATGCGCCCAATGAGCTCTTCTCTCCATACGGTATCATACGCCTTGGAGTAATCCATCAGTATCAGAACGCTTCTTTTGGCTGGTTTGTTTTGAAAACCATCGCTTACTTCTTATGCAAGTCTGAGAGCTTGATCTTCACATGATCTAAGCTTACTGAAGCTTGCTTGGTCATCAAAAAGGATCCTCCTGTCTTCTATTATGTAATACAGGCGATTGCATATCATCCGTTCCACCGTTTTCACTAAGCACGAAGTGAGGCTAACTGGTCTGTACGATGATAATGCGATATCGGGTTTCAAAGCTTTTAAAATCTGTATGATTGTAGCGTTTCTCCAGTCCTTTGGGCATCTTCCTGTTTTTCAGGACTCATTTCAGATGTTCAGAAAGCAGTCTCTAGCTTTTTCGCCCATGGCTTTGATGAACCGCGGAGATATGTCGTCCGCTCCCGGGGCTGATCAAGGGTTTATTTGTTCGATGACGGTATCTAATTCTCGCCTAGTGAAAAGAGAACAGCATTCCTGGTCAACGTCAGGTGCCTAAAGAATCTTACCGGCCTCGCGGTTGCGGCTCCTATTTTCTTTTCTCAGAGTTAATCTGCTGACTCCAGCATAGTGCTGCATGAATGCATCAGATTTCCTCCTACCGACATGGATTTCTTTACCATTAAATGTAAGAGTTTCGTTTGAGTTTGTCGATTCAGTTGAGCCACTCAAAAACTTGACCACTTTCCAGACTTTGCTGGAGTCCACGCTGTGTATGGTGTTATCGAGGAAGTCAATCCATTGCTTCTCCTTGACTATACTGATAAGACCCTGTGGTTGCCAACTTGTCTGCGAAGTTGGTTGCAGGTCTTAATCGCATTTCTAATTTCCGGGCTCATCCTAGATTTATCGGCTTTACTCTGGTGGGAGATACCTATGTGCTTTTCCGCATTCTTAATGATGATGTCAACAAGGTTCTTGAGGTACAATAGATCGTTCCTGAGGTTATAGATGTCGTTCTCGATATCAGCAGTAAATTCATGCCATCTCGCCGCTTCCCATTTCAAACGGACACGGGTGATCGGCAGAGGTTTAATTTTCGACAAGGTGACTTCCACTGTAGTGATGATAAGAAAATGTTCTGATCCCAAGCTATCAATGACTTGCCATTGGCATTTATTTAGCCACGAGTTCGGGACAAGGGTGACATCCGGGGTGCTACCTTGTCTAGTGCCAGGGTTCATGTGGGTTGGGTCTCCGGTGTTGACGCACGCCATGTTGGAGGTCATGAGCCAATGTTCCAGCATCTCCCCTATGTCATCCGATGGTTGGATGCGGTCCCATAAGACTGAGTGAGCGTTGAGATCCTCTGTGATGATGTGATTCTTGTCCTGGTAGGGCGTCAGGATGTTGGCATTGAATCCGTGTTTGCGGTTTTCATTGGTTGTGTTGTGTTGTGTTGCGGATTGGTGGGCAGTAGCAGTTGACAATTGAAAATTTGTGGTCATGTTGGATTTTTATGTTGATGGTAAGCAATTCAATCGAAGACCCACCACTGCCTCTAGAGTTTGTTTTTATAGAGTCCGCCACCTTTTCGTTGATGACGTTCAATAGTCTCTAGAAAGCGACTAACGTTCTCGTTGAGTTCTTCTTGGCTCCGACCAGCCACTGTTATGTTGTCAAGGAATGGAAACACATCTTTTAGCTTTTCCTGTTCAACCTATTTGTCCATGGCACGCTGGAAGGCCGCAACTCCGTTTGTGACACCAAAAGGAGTTCGTTTGAATTGGTAGAGCCGGCCTCCTGCTTCAAATGCTGTGTACTTTTGGTTGTCAGATTTAATAGGTACTTGGTGGTACACACATTTAAGCTCGTAAGTCGAAAAGTAACTATATTGGGCCATTTTGTTTACCATGTCGTCAGTACGAGGAAGTGAGTACGCGTCCAAATCTGTATACAGGTTTATAGTTTGGAAATAGTCCACACACATCTTCTTTTTGTGTCATTTTTTGGGATCTTTTGCTACCACCACTTGGGTTTGCCAAGGAGACATGGATGGCTGAATAATCTCCTCTTTAAAAAGTCGTGAAACTTCGTTGTCAATGAAAGTCTGATCATCTTTTCTAAACTGTCGCGATTTAGCTGCAATAGGATTGCAATTGGGCCGTAGGTTTTCAAACAAAGGAGGTTCATCGATTTTTGTTTTAACTAATGCGTAGTATGCGGGAGTTGATACCGTTAAACTTGTCCTGGGTCCTCCAAAATGAAAAATTACTCTCGAGTGTTGTCTTAGAAAGTCATGACCAAGGATGACGTCACTGCACCGATTTTTAAAAACGCTTAAATGCGTTGAAGCATAATTTTCACCGTCAATGCTTACGCTTACATAGCAGACACCAGAGAGACGAGTTTTGGAGGTCGAAAGTGCCATAAATATATTTTGGTTGTATGGTTGAATTTTAAGCCTTGACTTATGTGCAGCTTTCTTACTAATGAAACTGTCAGAGCTTCTAGAGTCAATCAAAGCAGTGAATGTATGACCATTAATTATAACGACCTTTGACGATTGTTTTACGGAGTCCGAGCATGCGGCTGTCAGAGAACACAAGTTTGATGTATAGCAGGCCGAAGAGGTCGAGAATGTGGCAGATTTAGTAGTCGACTTACACACTTTAAGATAATGTCCTATTTTGCCACATGAATTGCAAGTTGCATCACAAGCATGGCATAAAGTACGATTGTGGGTAGAGCCACCACAAAAATAACAAGATCGCACTTTATAGTGGTGTACAGCTGCAAAATGAGAATGTTCAGTAACTGCATCACCAAAATCCACAGCAGGTTTCTTAGTCGCCGCCGAA
The DNA here is from genome assembly GCA_036023295.1 of Invenusta paracnida. NCBI lineage: Eukaryota > Metazoa > Platyhelminthes > Proseriata > Coelogynoporidae > Invenusta > Invenusta paracnida. The sequence continues at coordinate 6,929 of JAYRBW010059780.1, read as the reverse complement.
GTACTAAACACATAAGCTTCATAAGCCTCTGAGTTTCGATGTGCCAGATCCAAAGCATTAGCTTGAACAAACGCTTGTGTTAGAGTCAACTTCGTATTTTCAAGGAGGCGTTGGCGTATCAAAGGCGAATTAATTCCATTTATAAACGAATCATGAATTACTTCCTCGCGGTACTGTTCAACAGTGACTGCCTTGAAGTTACAGCCTTTACTCAATCTGCGTAGTTCCTGCAGAAAGTCACTGAGAGATTTTCCCGAACTCTGTTTCCGTGTAGCCAGCAGGTGTTGAGCGAAGATCTCATTGCGCTATTTTACATAGAGTCCTGTGAAGATTGCAATTGCCGTATCAAAGTCCGCACAATCCTCGATGTGTTCATACACGTTCGGAGAGACACAGTTCACTATGTTCGGAGTCTATTAGGGGCATTTTCGCCACACTCAGCAATGAAATTGTTAAAAGTCGTTAACCAATGTTTCCACTCCTTACTAACTGTGGGAGAGTTAATGTCAAGATCAAGGCGAGTAGGCTTGAGTAGTTTATCCGCCATAATCGTAAGTTCATGAGAGTTGAATGTAGTTGAAGAAATTGTGAAGAAATGAAGCAGGTGTTAGAGTGACCTAAAGATAGGCTTTATTCAACTCAAAGTAGGGAGAGATCCATAGATGATTTCAGGCCAAACAGTTTTGGACCCACCTTGTTGGTACTATCACAACCGCTGAGAGCATGAATGGCTGGGAGGCACGACACAAAACAGTTGCCCAAGTTCATCCAACTAACAGGTGAGTTTGTACAGTTTTCTTTGTTTTTCGGTTACCAAGCTTCACGTACAGTTTTTGTAGTTGCCATGTTTTGTTGAAGTGGAAGATGAGGTTGATAAAAGCCTCTGTGTCAGGTGAGTCCTGAACTGTATGTTTCGAAATACCATCATTAATATGGAAAATGATTCTATCGTCGGCTTCTACTTGGTTGCTTGAGAGCTCTGCGATTTGTGTTTCAGTACCAGCTAACAGTTTCCTGCATTTACCCAATATACTCCAAAGAATATCTCCTTTTCCGATTCAATATTCTGCAGCATTCATTTGAAGACATACTCCTGCAACCGAACTTTGTTCAACATTGAACTCCAAAACATGTCAAGATCGACAGGGAGTTTTTGAATGTCAAACCTTATGGTGATAGTGATTTGTTCTGAAAAACGTCTCTGTGCCCGTTCCATTTCATTGATTAATGATTTTTGATAAACATAAAAATAATGTCTATTCTTGCAGACTCCAAGCCTGTAGCCAGAATGCTGTAGGAAAAACTCTCAGCCAATTCCCCGAATGTGTGAAGGCCCATTTTTTTAATGGGTAGTTTACAAGGTTCATGAAATCCACTATTGTCATCTAAGCGTCACTCTTTACAGTCCTCGTCTCCTGGGGATGTTTATTGACAAGTTCCTTAGCTAAGGAGGTTTTATCAGGCTTTTTCAATTTGATGGTACTTTTACATTCAGTGGTGAGGAACTGGTGTGTTCTGATTAATTCATACATCAGGAGTTCTAGAATGCTGTACCCTTTTTCTCTATAGCATAATCAATGTACCTATTCGTTTCTTCACCATCTCTTTTTGCAATCGATTTCTTGGACGGATCAGAAGTACGTTTTACAAAAACAGTCTTGCGGTTGGTAGGGATTGTATCCGAGGACTACGTAATTTGTTTATACCTCTATTACGTAGTCCTCGATTGTATCATGCAGGTGTTTCTTCTTATCCTGAAATCTGGTCTCAAAAAACCCTTGATAACTCTTCTCACCAATTTCCAGACATTCAAGTAATCCGTCAACAACCTCCAGGGGTATGACAGCTCCGGAGTGTTCCGTTGACAGCTCCAATGTTCTGGAGTCTGATTCCAGTGTCACACGGATTGTTAATGGCTTTTATGTAATCCAGAACCGTCTTTGCACGAACATGGCCAATCTTCGTAGAACTTCACTTGGATTGAACACATGGTATAGGCTCACTTCACTGTCATCTTTGTCTCCCAAGCTACACCTTTCCAGAGACTGTTGCACATGAAGATCATTCTCATGTTTTAGGGGATTCCATAAAGCTACTGCTTCTTTTTGTCTAGTCATTCCAATGATTTCTTCTGCAGAATTGGCAGGTTTATTGTAAAACTTCTCGAGTGCAATGTCAAATCCTACTGCACTGCCTTATCGGAGAGTGTAGTACATAACCATCCACCATCTTTAAGGCATCTGTAGATATCTTAGAAATTCCTTTGTATGTCCAAGCAATCTTCAAGGAAAAGCGTACGCCATCTGCTATAGTTAGTCCGGCCAAACCCAAAGAACAAAGGCATGCACCTCCGCACAGCTGAACTGAAAAGATGTCAATCTCCTTGCCGAATAGAGTATGTAAGATCTCTCAGAATAGAATATAGCTCATTCAGAAACAATCTCCAGTACCTCACATTCTCATCCCAAGCCATTTCTTTCCATTCTAGGAAATACTTCTTCAAGTCTGCATGTAAGATTTTGCTTTCTTCAAAAATCTCTCTGAGCTCTGTACGTTCAACATCTAAAGCCTGCTGCATCTTAGTTTCCCTGGTATATATTTGCTGGTCTAATTCACAACTAATTCTGTCCTGGTCAGATTGAAACTTCTCAAACATAAGAACTATCATCACCTCTGATACAAGACTCAGTGCTTCCTTGCCTTTGCAATAGTGACCTCCAGTATTGACACTATTTTCTACAACAAGCTTGCCAAATGCTTCAGTCTCAATCAAAGCCAGATTAATACCAATACAGCCTAAAAACTTCCCAAGCAATCAATGACAATCTTCTCCATGTGAAATGGTCCCATTCCAAGGAATATGGTACCAAACTGATCTGGCTTCAACAGATGGATTTCCTTGGCGATTGTATACACCTCTTCGTCAGACCACAATACCCCTGACATGGAATTCTTTTCTTCAATACATTCTGAAAGTTAATCATGAATGTAAATATTGTATCCATTTTGGTTGCGACATACGAAAAGATGGGTATAAATGACGTCTTTGTAACTAACAAACTTCAGTGGATCCTGGAGTGCACTCATTGTTGCTGTGAAGCTAGAAAAATAGCCCTCATCGCTATCTGTGTACTTCTGTCTTGCCATGCACCAAATGAAATAATCATCATCAACAATGTATTTTAGATTATCGTGGTATCTTGTAGTTGAAAATATCTTCGGTATATCACCAGTGCCTTTGACAAGGTGTGACTTCTCAATGATCTGACATGGTAGCACATCAGCAAACTTTCTCGTTCCTAATCGTGTTGAGAAACTTGTATCTGAATTTAAGAGATGGGTTAACTTGACATCTGGGTTAATATCGATTAGATATTTTGCTTTTATTTTACTTGGCTATCACGCAGACAATTTGTAATGTGTTGCTGAAATCGATTTTTGGCAATTATCTTAAAAACCATTGACTTTTGGATATGAAAATATATTACTGTTCCCATAATGTGGCTATTGCGCACATTTTGAGTGGTCGGGCAAACTCCTAGGTACAACGGTTCTCTAGATACAGTCCTGGCGGATGGTAGTACTTCGCTTTAAAAGGGCGTGACCCTTTAAAAAATGGGCTTGGTCATTCCAGCTATTTGGGCGTCAGTGGGAAATGTGTTACTAACCAAATATTGTTCCTGGACCTTCAATTAGTGGATTCCTGAAGAGTTTAGCTCTGGATATATAATTACATACAAAACTACCATGAGCTACTACATAGTATAATGGTTCAATATTACTAATCGTATTTTATGTTGGTCCAATACTACGAATATTTGTTATTCGTTTTTTACCTGATTCTGGTTGGTGCCTATTTAAACTTTGACACTGGAAGTACTTCTAAAACGTATTGGTATTTTTAAAATAACCAATTGATGATAAAATTAGCTTTAGCTTTTAATTAACAAATCATCACCGAAAATTTTAACATTTTACCAAAAAGTTAAATGCATCCAACTGTAAAATACGTAAGTATTTTCAGTTTATTAAATGTTATGAGCCTTCTAGTTCTATTTTGGCATCTTTATTCCTAAAAAGTGGTTTTCCACTAAGACAGTTTGAGTACCAACTTAGTTCTATTATTAATATCACGTTTTAATCATCTAGAGATATTTATTTTTATGATATATTATTATAAAATGTAAAAGTAAATTAATGGAAGTAATTGAATTATTATTAAGTTAACGTGGATAAATATTTCTACTAGTATTGAATGTAATGGAAATAAGAATATACCCAAATGTCAATGTAATGAAGAAAATGAAGTAATAGGTCAGTCTAGTAGCAAAAAAGAATGTATTATGAAGATTAAGCATAGAAATATTATCTTGATAACGATCTATTAAAATATTAAAATAAAACAATACATCAATAAACATTAATTCATTAAAACAACTCTAAAAAAACGTTTATGTATTTCAGTGACCGCACCCGATGTATTAATGATACAAGCAACTTAACGTATAGAGAGTGATACTTTACTTTAAAGCCATAAAGATATGTGAAGATGTGCCACAAGCACATACTACTTATTAACTTAGTAGTAGTATGCTATATGCTATATTGTCTCCTACTCCTATACACAGTTAGAACATTCAAATTGGCAATGGTTCCTGAAATGATGACTCTATATCCGATATTCCTCTACACTGGTGAGCTATTCAGCATTATATTTTTGTGACGATGGTTATTATCCTAGCCAATGTTAAGCTTATTTGATATTTGAAGATTTTAAGGGCTTGTTTAAATTAATCTATTTGCTCTTTTAATTTTGTGGTTACGTTTACAGAATTGAATTATATTCGCCCCTTTTTTAAATAATTAATTGTAGTTACTTTGCTATGTTGAATATTTATGTATTGTATATAATACAATATTGAGCTTCTAAGACTTTCAGAAACTGTAGCCATCCTAGCCACCCGATTTCTTTTTGTCATGTCACTATAAGGAGTGGTGTTGGGATTCTACTCTGGTGTCTTTGGAACCTGTTTGGGGCACACACAGTACTTCGGAACAATGGCTAAGAGCTACATCGGTCTCTCGGCGATTGTTATTGGCTCTGGTGAGATGTTTGGTAAGCATGGAGATTCACTATATACAAGTGTAGACATCCTACTGAATCACACCTATATCCATAGTGTCAATTTCAGTAAGATAAGGGAAACGGTGTTCTATACATATATATTTGCATAGCTGGAAAAATTCCTTGTCCCTACTCTAGATTTTACATTGAGGATAGATAGGGAGTACACATCTTGAATTTTAAGGTTACATTTTAGTAGAAAATGTGTTTCAGAAACTAAATTTGGGTGCTTCGTAGACGGATTCATATTTGACATTTATTGCTTACTCTTAAATTGTAAAGTTTATTTGAAATTAGATGTATGATAGATTAGAAATGTTACGTGATAAGCGCATTGTAAATTTCACAAACTACTAAATATTGTACTCTTCATTAACTACTAATTGATTTTTACTAATACATTTTGTGAACAGGTTAGTGTGTAATACTTATAAGTACAATTCGATCTATTAATATTAGTCTGTACGGTCCGAAGTCTAAAGTGTACGTAATTTGGTAATTCCAAATGAGTATCGCTTTCTATAAACATGACCTCTTCAGTTGGGTCTGTACATTTTCTGCGTAACATCCATACATACGTGTCAATAGACCGGAAGTGACTAAGGATCGAATCATTGAGTGAATTATCAGGTGAATCATCAAGGAAGCTTTGGTTGGGAAATCCAAAATGTAAAATTTTGTTGGTTTTGAGAAATTCGACAGTGGATTTATTTCTGAATTTGTATTATAAATAAATTGTAGGACCTAAAATATATTCATTTAAATCAGTTCGCAACTTTTTAACGTCATCAAATTTATATTATAAATTTAAAGATTTCTTATTTTTGAAAACTATAAACTAAAGTAAAATATGAAATACAACTAAACCAGTAGTTATTATTATTGCCAAAAAAATTAAAAAATACATTGAAACATTATAATTAATAAGAATTTGATATTACATTATTTTATTTTTTAGATATAACTGTCGACTGGGTTTGTTTTAAACTGTATACGTATTTACTATACACTAGAAATATAACATTGTAATTCATTTAAAAAAGAGCTTCCTGCTTATTTAGATGGATATATTTAAATTTTAGTACTTTTTATAGTTTCAGCTGACTCTAATTTATTGACTTCACTAATATACATACATCGGAGTTATAATTGTAATCAAATGAAATAGAATTGTTTTGTCGTTAATAATTATACATAAAAATGCTAAGAAATTATTGCCGCTGTAAAAATTCCAAATTTTATTGATAAAGACCAGACCATGGCCTAAAACCAATTTAACCAATTAAAAATTTATAAAACCAATTTTGATTTGCTTGAAGTATAATAATGCTGTAAATTCAGATTTACTTCAAGCATTTATTTCGACTCTAAGTTTAAATAGTTTAAATAGTTCGTTCTATTTAATTATAATATAGGTAGATTATCCCGGTTGTATAGTAAAAAAACTGGAATATTAACCATAATTATTGTTCAGAATCTACTCGGTACATTCGCAGCCTACTTTTTTCTTTTAAACAGTTTTTGGAGGTCACAGCTTCAACTTCTTAATTTTGTATAAATAGATACTTTTCATTTGTTTGGGGTGTTTTCTCCAATATCTAATTATCGTGAACGTTTCGTAATCTTTAATATTTTTTCATTGACAAATGTCAGTTTTATTATTTCCTGAATATCTAGAATATTAAACTTATGGTTGTATATATAATTAGCGCCCAATTCAGATATGAACTTATTGACTCAATTGTGTACACTTTCGTGTTTTAATTAAACACAATTTATATATTACTGAATTGCTGGATATTGT
>JAYRBW010059779.1:0-31472 GCA_036023295.1 Invenusta paracnida | reverse complement strand
GGAAAGCAGGTTTCTCTTCCCTGGTGCACTTGTGTGAGCGCAATGATGTTTAGTGTGAGATTTAGGCGCCTAAATCATTAGGCGCCATATATTCATTTTAGCTCCTCTATTTACCTTGTCCTGTTTCAGGCGCCTAAATCATGTTGCTTTAATATTCCTTTTAGCTCCTCTAGTAGGCACCACCACCTTGAAAAAGGCCTATAATATTATTTTACATACTCAAGTCTTGAAAAAAAGTGCCCTGGCTGTAGCCAAGGTAGCCAGGGCGGCTCCGCCGCCCTTGAATACAGGTGTGTGTATTGTATTAATTTGATACATATTACAATTATCTATATTTTTGTCCCCTTCATTATTAAACAGTGTATTTTATAAGAAGAAGAGTGCATAGTATGATCTGACAGGACTTACATCCTCCGAGGGTGACATAGAAGGTAGTCCACATGGACCAATGGTCGCTACCAAACTTTTCGACCTGACAGCGGTACTGAATGGCGGTTCCTGTGGTCCCTGAGATGGTGTTGGCTGAGAACTGGAGGACAGCACTGTCGGACACCTGTGTGTTCTGCTTGCAGGCGTCGTCTGTACACTGTAACAAGTCAAAAGGAAACAATATTGGATATCGAAAAAAATATTAGCTTTTTATAATTTTGAGTTTCAACATATACAAGGCTACAATACACAAAATGATAAGATTAATTAGTTATGATTACGTGAAAACATCCAAAATTCACATACCTATTCAAACTTGTAACAAGAAGTGAATTTGTAGGGAAAATACTACTGATTACAACGATATTGTGCAAATTTTCTGATTTTAGATGATCCACTATCGAGCCAATGTCATTTCCTTTCTGATTTGTGCAAAACTGCAAACTGCATACTGTCATTAAAAGAGAATTCAATTTAACTTTATGGATCCTACAAAAATCGACTTTCAAAACGTAAAAAGTTTATACACATAAAAAATAAAACTGGAAGCACATGATTTTAATATAAATTAAATGGTATGCATAAGCGTATTAATTTGTAAAATAATTCAATCTGCCAACATCCTTTTTGAGATTGAAGACATTTTTTATAATTTCGAGGGGAAGTTTGATTTAGGACCATTTTTGTGATCCTTTCTGATCTTAAATATACCGAAAAACCAAGTTTTGAAAGATCGGAAATCAAAATTGAAATAAGAGGTTATAGGTGCAGTATAATGAGAGGGAAGGAGAGTGGGGCACTTGCCTTGATCCAGTTATAGCGGATGTTGTCTCCGGTGGGTCCACGACATTCGAATTCTGCGCCCTGGGTGATATTGTAGGTGAAGGCGTATGGCCGAGTGAGCTGTTTTCCCGTAACTGGTTGGATCTTAAATACGGTCAATTCACGCTTCACTTTGATATCTTGGGCTGGAATAGCGATTTAACATATTATAATGATATATGAATGTATATACATGTATGTATATTACATTATTGATGATGCTATAGTAGATAAATGGACTAACGTGGTTTTCTAAGAAACAAGGCCGCGGAAGAGGTGATATTGCGATGACCCATCTCTGCATGGACAATGCATCGGTATTCTACATGGAGGATATCGTCCTTCATCACACTGTTCGCAGGCAGAGAGAGAGTCTTCGTGGATGACACCACCTCATTGCAGATGTCTCCGTTGCACTGAGAGGGGGGGGGGGGAGATGGAACAAAATATTACACCTCAGAAGTATCTAAAGAAAGATATTTAATAAAACTAATTGAGTAAAAAAAAATTTGTTCTCCGCTGTCTACTGCTTTAAGTCCCAATATTCGTAGAGAGCAGTCTCCACAAATTTAATTGCCATTAGTCGGGCGAAGAACCCATTTAGAAAAGTACGAATACTGTGAATTAAAATATAAAAAAAGAAAATAAATATATTACTTTTAAACATATAAGTAGTGTTTATTAAAATAAACAATATTTTACTATTATCGTTTGACATAATCGAATTAAAATGAGTACTATAATAAATAAACAAATTATCAATAAAAAAATATTCGTAAATTTACATATAATTTCTCTGTGTCTAATAAATATGGGTACCTACGAAAATTTCATATTATCCAATTTGACTATTGATTAAAAACCAAATATTTCATAATAAAAAATACATTTTTATAAAGATCAAATCGTTATAAAAAATGCATCGAATACTTCAATAATTAATATTATATTAAGAATAGCTTGATTTAAAGGTAATCCATATATTAAAATATGTTCTAAATTGGAGATGACTGTCAATTAGTCACAAGCTGTCGACCACAATTTTAGGAAAACTTAAGCATTTAGCTAAATATTAATATAGCCATAGGTACCTAGGTATAATTGCATATGTTAATTTCTATGTATAGAAATTTTATATTTATATAATTTTATAGAAATTTATATATAATTTCTCGTGATTGATATATTATTGATTTAAACAATTGTTTTAGAATTATACATGTTTCATAGATTGATCGATATATTAAGTTATTAAAAACTATTTAAAAATTCCAAAATGTTCGGTTTTATAGAACTCTAAGTACTAAAAATTAAGAAATATTAGGCATTGCTGATGAAATTATCAGACAATTATCTTTTTCGCATAAATAACTAATTAAGCAAGGAAATTTAAGTCATTTTATTTATTATATAACAGCTTCGAAATGTTTGAGTCAACAAATTTCAAACGATATAACATAATATAACTCAACATTGCAATCTATTCGTTAATTTTTTTCTAATATATAGTTACAATATACCAACAAAATTGTCTAATCTACATATAAGAAATAATTTACATTTTATTCTATATAATACATAATTCCATAAAATGTGAGCTTTCTTTAACTGTGCACGATTCCAGTCAAAATTCGTTACGTCTGTATAATATACTACTTGATAGTGTAAACTGTGCACTTTTTTATAAATTGTTAGCTAGACGTTTATTCGATGACACAAAATCGATTTCTAAATATAATGTTGCCATTTGGTGATTACCATTAGTAATTAATCGGTTTATTACGTAGCTCACCTGTAACCATTGATAGCTGTAAGTGTGTCGGGGATTTTCTGCGACTGTACAGGTGAACTCAGCCGCCAGTTTGTTGTCCAGATCGTACTGGAAGGGCTTCTTGAGAGTGATTCCGTCGTCAGGAAGCACTTTAGAGATCTTCGGTTCAAATTTGCGTCTTCCGGAGAATGTTTGTGGTCCTCCACTTCTACCTCCTAATAGAACCAATAGAATCAATAGAATCAATAGAATCAAAAGAACCAATCAGAGAAGAGGAAACGCTTGATTATCCATTCAGGCACTTAAATATATACAGATTTAATTTTAGATTATAGTGTACATATAAAAAATATAAAAAATATTGTACTTCTATGCAAAAGGGCGCAGTTAATATTTATTCTATGCAAAAGGGCGTAGTTAATATTTATTCTATGCAAAAGGGCGTAGTCAATATTTATTCTATGCAAAAGGGCGTAGTTAATATAAATTCTATCCAAAAGGGCGTAGTTAATATTTATATTATGCAAAAGGGCGTAGTTAATATTTATTCTATTCAAAAGGGTGTAGTTAACATTTATATTATTCTTTCTTTCGAATTAATTCTAGTGTGCGTAAATCTGTTCTTGATATGATTTAATGTCGTAGAAATACAAAACGTTACATCTAAATATTAAATATATTATTTACAAGTTACGAATAAATATTCCATTAGGAATTATTTATTATTGGTTACCAGTTTTTAAAGAATTTATTTGCACTGGCAATGCTATATACTGCGGTGGCAGAATTATGTAATCCAGCTGTGACAGTTTTTAATTTTTAATCTTTGAAAGAACTCTGATCATTTGTAGTTTTCAAACTATATTATACGATTATTTAAAATTTCACGAAATCTACAGTAAATATTCTAGTTTTATGCCACATTTCTTTAATAAAAATGTAACTCTATTTAATACCAACTATAATGTTTTCAACGTACCAGATTTGTGTTCGATTGTTGTCAATGTTCTTATGACTTTCTGTTCGTGCTTGGCAATACAAACAAATGAGCCTTTAACTTCTGCAGCTGACTCGGCAGGGACTCTGAAATAAGAAAAAGTGTAAATTGACCCGGAATTATAATGTTATTTTTTAGTAGATGTATACAGTCAGTTTATCGAACCCCGTCAACCCTATACAGTAATTCTATAATAACAACAGGGAAATAAGTGTATATTTGAAGAACCCACCGGAGTAGGATCTCCCGTTCGCTGAGGCTGTAGACATTGGCGGAACTGGGAATGGGTCCAGGGGCGCTGTCAGGGGCGGCGTCGGCGGGCACAAAACCAAAGCTGAGTTTTGCGGGCGGAGAGCCGTGGGAGTCCTTGCAGTTGATGGTGATATCGGACTTAACGAAGACAAACACTTTGGTCGGCATGACCAGCTTGGCTTGTGCTGTACGGGGGAAAGAGAATGAGAAGGCAATGAGAATAAAACGAAATATTAATGCGAAGATATGTGACTTTGAAGAATAAGAATTCTTTCTTTCTTATATATTCTCTTAGCCGAAGATGATTTTGTAATTGTACTCGTAAAGGTCTACGAATAGGCATCACTGGATGGACACATGAAGCTTGTCCAAAAAGAATAGGTCTTGTCATTATTTTATCTAAACATGACATTTTCCACATTATTCAAATTTTAACATTTCGAAAAATTACAAATGGAAAAATTAAAAACTTCATCTATTGATTTCACTTCATGGCCGCATGTTAATATATTATAAACTATGCTATAATAATAATAATATATAAATTGTCATGTTTCCTTGATTGTTGATGTTCTCAAAAGTAATACGAACTATAGTTATATATTATGACTAGAAATAGAAACGTATATAACTTGTTGTTTTACTAAATATTAAGTCAATTTACTTCATATAAAAATTTGAAAGTTCCGTTAAAGTTGAAAGAATGAAATTTGAAAGAATGGTTAATAAGATATTTGTATCGTTGAAAACGCGATACGTAATCATTTTGATTTATTAAGAATATTAAATAAATATGATTCAAAATATTTTCGTTTGTTTCATATCAGTATTAAAACGTGTTTTATTAAATCAAATTGTTTCATTTGAATAAATTTTATATAAAAAGGTAAACAAAAAGTCGGAATAAATATTTTTATTAAATTAATGTTAAGAGCAAATATATATTTTCATTCAATTTTAACATACGTAAGTTGTCTGTAAAATATTATATATCTCCTGTACCTACATATATTTAAAACTATTTCACTGCATAAGCTGTTTCACTTCTCTCAGTTTTTTAAACATTTCTTTTGCAAAATCTTTCTAATGGTCTAATATGTATCAATTAGCAATTATCAAGCATCAATCATAGATTTAAAATTTATTTATTATTACACCTAGATAAACAGTTAACAATTTTTCCTATATAAATAGAACGAACTATTTTTTTGCCGGATAATAATCGATAATTAGTAGAAATAATAATCATTCTACATATAACTGAGGGTGTGGTGATATTCTAAAAGAAACTGGAGGCGACATCTGGCTATCTAATATGATTTTTGGATTAGGTACTTGGTTAATTCAATTTCATATAGAATAGAAATATCATATAATAGAAAAAATGATTAAAATTAATAGATTGAGATTTGCCTTACATGTAAATTCTTATAGGAATTGAAAAAAAAACTGAAATATAATTTAAAAAACTATCCAAATTGGAAATCGATATCTATGACATTGACCTTGACCTATATAAGAGAGGTCATTTACTCTAGTCTTATAGTGCAAGCTGTTTGAATATAGGTGCTTAGGGGGCTGAGATAGAGAGGCTCAAGCATATATAGGGTATTGTGAAAATGGGCAAAATGGAATATTTTTAAACGGCTTTAGCTCAGCTTCTAGACCAACCGATGATCTTGAAATTTTAGAACCAGCTAGAGGACATCACGGGCTATCAATATAGTGGTCACCGTTTTACTCTGCGTTGCTTAGCAGCTGAATTATTCAAGGTCAAATATTGAACTACTAAAAAATCCTATCTAGCCTATATAGGGTCAAAAGTTAGTCCGTTATCTTTGAATTTGCGCTCATCTAGATATTACGTATTATTGTTTAAATCGATGGTATTAAATTATTGATTTCAATTACATTTTTTGCTTTGAATAGACTAGAATATTCTGATTATTGATTTCTTTACGAAGCCCTAGAGACGTACATTTTCTGATGAGAATGAGATGACCGTAATTTTGATCCATTAGTTGGCCGTTCTGGAAGAGTTTGAAAGAGGCTTGGTAGTATCCGCCATCCTGGGTCGCTGCTGTAGCCTTGTCTAGTTTGAAAACACCGTCGGTGGTTGGGTAGGGTGTCCTGAAGATGCACTTCTCTGAACACTGATAGGAGAAGCGGGAGGGGAGCAGGAAGCGGGGAGGGAGTGGGTGGGGTGTGAAAGTTATCGTAGATTGATTAAGGGGCGTTAAACAAATGGAATGATTAAAATAGGAGACATTATAATTAGACAAAAAATTAGTAGTATATCTTTTTACAAGGATTGTTTGAACAATACAAAATTTAAAAAATATAATTGTTAGGTATATAAAATTTGAAAAGTCATCTGTATTCTGAACAATTCTGTAAAAGATTCTTCAAACCGAATATTTTAATAGAAAATTACTGTGCTTTTCATCAATTATTAATTTGTTGCAAATTTCAGATATTGTAAAAAAATCCTTATCTTATGAAAAAAAAATTCAGTTAAACGCCAACTTTGCTTGCTCTTCATTTAGGAAACCACATAACCATACTTGAATTAATAAATTGTTAGTTTTGGTATTCATGTGCGTACTGAAAAAGAGAATTGATATAAATAAAAGTAATCTAATACTTATGTATAGTTATAATTTACAAAATATCAAAGTCGGGGTTTTAATTAACAGAAATTAGCTAAAAAGATGATATTAATTGAAAAAAAAAAAATATATATATACAAAATAATTTAGTATAATATTCTGTGGATACCTATATTAACACGTTCATAGTGGGAAATGTTTCTAAATTTACGGAATCAATATGGAGAAGATACTAAACTGTTTTAAATGTAAGGCAGAGTTAATAATGTTTGAGTAATATTTTTTTCAGTCAAAAATAGCCACTTCTATAGTTGGAAATATTACTGAGATGTAGGTACGAAGGGAGTAAGACCGGTGTAGTCAAATTTACCTTGTACCATTCTACTACAAGCTTGAGAGTGGAGGCCAGCTCCTTGGTGACGGAGGTCTTTATCTCGATATCCTCGCTGGCGTCATAAGTAAGCGACCAAATCGTGTCAAATTGACGGAGCAACGGTGCCCCTTTGACCGGGAGTGTTTTTTCCAACTTGACCTCGCCCATTGTTGCCACCTTGCCAATGTCAGCTGATAGAAGGATTTGGATCGATTATCGATTATATTAATTTCTACAGAATTGACTATTGTTGACATTTTATTAAGCTACATTAATACTTTGATGCCGTGTGTTTAAGTTTTAAATTATAGTAAAATAAATTTAAATGCAAATAAAACAAATATGTATGATATTAATAACACTAAGAATAAAAAAGATAAATATAAATACGAAACGTTAAAGTAGATCTTAAATATGGCACAAAATATATTTTATTTGTATAATTTGCCCTAAAAAATCCCCCAATTTAGACAAGAAAGAAATTAAAATTAATACTTTTAGCTTTAAGAATACAAAACAACAAATTTATTCAAAACATTATCTTAAATTTTACAGTTTATGGTTGTTTTCTCGAATGGATTGACCAAAATTAATCAATTTATTGAACAGTCTACATAATATTTAAAAAATTAGTTGTTTCATTCATTTAAAAGAGAAATTTTGAATATGATTATTATAATTTTGTTGTAAGATATCTAAACCAATCTTAGTAATAAGATCTTCTGCTTAAGTTACATAGAGAGTTAAAAAAACAAAAACCCGCAATGTCCACATAAAACTTACTGTGTTGATGCACAGTGAGGTAGTATTTGCTCTTGCTGGATCCAAATGTGTTGGTGGATGTGCAGATATACTGTCCACCGAATCTCGATGATAACTCTGATTTCTGAATTCTAAAAGTAGAAAAAGTAGGTACTAAACTCATTTAATTTATCAGTTACATATTCGATGAAAAATATACATATATAATTTTTAGATATATATGTATACCTTTTTTCTTTCTTAAAATGGATTTCAAATTTGGAAAGTGGTCTTTCGAAGCTAAAAGCAAATTAACTCGAGAAATTATGCAGCTATTTATTTCTTTAATAATATTTCCTCATTGGCAAGTTTAGAAATGTTTTCTATTCTGGAGTGAAATATACATTCGATGGTGATTACATTTGGTTATTTTAAACGGCCATGTTGGGCCCTTGATGAAGAATTAAAACATCGAATTACTTTGTTTGCGATGGCAGTATAGGGAACAAGTACCTAAGTGGTATCAAGTACTTAAATTGAAAATTAGAGCTTTACCATATTAAAATTTCTTATTAAAAGAAGTTCAAAATTAGACTTAAAATTCATTTTGAATGAAATTCTATTAAATTAAATATTAGAGCGAAAAGTTATGTTAAAGTGTGAGATTACTTTTATAGTTTGAAGAAACAAATATTTTGGATTTTTCGACTAACAATGAAGTTTAGGAATGCATAGTCCATCACATATCGCACAAACTCACCTAAGTACGCTGATTCTGCCGGGTACAGTTTCGACAACTTCGGCACCTCCGGGAAGGGATTGGAATGGTGTTCCCTCAGGGGAGCCATAGGGGAGGAAGGACCAGGTGAGCTTGGGAGGCGGGGATGCTGTCATGTCCGTACAGGTCATCTCTACGAGGGAGTTCGTGTAGACTACCTTGTTCTCCATCACCTGGATGTTTGGCTTGGCTGGAGAGGGAGGAGGGTAGGACCCAAGAGAGATGTCGAAATATTGAAGGTGCAACATAATACCTAGATATTTAAGTGAGACAATCTCCATTTCTTTAAAGAAACAAACATTTAAATGAAAAAGAACGATTGCCTATAAGTGTGGTATAGGGCAGATTAGAAGAAATTCCAATGGAATTGAAAAGTGGTGGAAGGGATAAACGAGGGAGAAAGTGTGGAGAAAGTTAATATAAGGAAGTGGTCGAGATAATCCTGAAAGCAATCACCTGATAAAGGATGTTAAAAGAACCCTCAATCAGAAGGCTTCGAAGAATTTCATGGAAAGATGTGTATCAGAATTCAATACAAGCGAGGAAAAGACTGTGAAAAAGAAAATGCTTGGTGAAAAGAAGAGCTCACTGACGTAAAGAAATTAGCCAGAGGAAGCCACATAATTCACTCAAAAAAACTAAACGATATCTGTGAATGAACAGAATGCCGATATTAATATGGGAAAGTATACAAGGAGAGGGCTAGAAACCGCTCAAACAAGATGGCAAATTAAGTTTGGTCCTTTTATGGTAAATATCTTGGTTGTAGGCATGAGGTCAGAAACAAAAATGGAGATACAGCTGATGGAAGTAACTTCTACCGAATAAGTTGTCACATTTTGAACAAATGGAAACATAGACTGGTCATTAAAATAGCAAAGAAATATATGGTTATAACAGAGGAAGGAAAAGTTATCGTTAAACAAGTTGTCAGAAAAGAGAAGGAATGATAAGAAAGTAAGACAAAAGAATGGTTTTCGAGACAGAAGACACTTATGAACACGAAAGAGAAACAGCTGTTAGCATATTCAGGCATACTATTAAGTATTATACAATTTAATAAATAACAGATAGCGGGATATTTTCATTATGTATAATTCGTTGATTTAATTTTCTACAGCGTTATTAAAAGAAAAAGAAAGTTTTGGCTACCACTTACAAGTTCTTTTCACGTTGAGATAGACCCAGAGCTCCTCCTCCAGATTGGGTGGTGTAAAATGGACGATGCGGCAGGCGTAGACGCCAGAATCGGTGTAGGTGGTCTTGCCAGCGTTTAGAGTAAATACGTTCGAGCTACCGAGGGATGTGGGAGCTACACAGGCTCCGCGATCCAGGGATAGACACTGATAAAGGGGACGGAAAGAAATAGTGCAGAGATTTTGCAATTGCTTTTCTACATAATTGGCAGTCTCTATGTGCTATACTTTATTGGTGAACTGTCTTCCCATTAATAAGTCAAAATCTAAGATATCGGAATAAGATGAGCGTAATTTAAATGTTTTTAAGTCACTATATATACTCGTACTAGATTTACAAAAATTAATTAAAAAAATCATAATCTCTCATTTTATCGTTTGGTCAGCTTTTAATACATAAATTCTACATATTTATTCGGAACATACAATCAAGATAATAGTTATACAATGTTTGGATATTATGGTAATGAATTTATATGATCAATAACTCCAATGATCCAAATACACGGTGAGTTTAAGGCAAATGGAAGTAATATGTTCTACCTTAGATTTTCATAAATTATGTTTTCGTGATATTTTACGGATTTACTTAATTAATTAATTTAAATGAAATATAGAAACGATGAAGCAGTTCGACCTCACCTCATACCAGCTGGCAGAGGAAGTTTTTCCCGAGCCGGAGCCCTGACAGGCAAAGCTAACGGTCTTGGCGGGATCGTAGACATAGTCATAAGTTCGCTTCTCTTGGGTTTTCATATCCACCGCGTGAGCCACATTGTCAGCGTAGACGACGAACACCGCCTTAGCAATTGTAGGCTGCTCTTGGGGACCTGTTTTGAGATGGAATATATGGAAGGCGTCAGTAAATAGCCTTAAATGATTTTTTAATAGACGTAAACTTTTACAGAGACAAACGAAACGTTCTTAGAAAAATATATTTTGATATATTCTTTTAAAGTTATAAAATTTCTGGTGGCTTATTGTGTGGCCGAAACCTAAAAGTTTTGGAATTATTTGCTTAAAATGGCTTGTTCTGATATTAAATTTCGTTATTTACCTACTATTGATTAAACATTTATTGTAATTTATATTACTTTATATTAATACTGTAATAGGTTTATTCAAAAATTTCAAACTTTTCACAATTATAGGAATTAATTTTTCAATAGTAATAAACAGGTAGCAGACATATTATATTTATGGAGATACATTTATGCTAAATATTCCAAGCAGTTTAACCTATTTAAAAGACTATAATAAGTTTTTATTGTTAAATAAACTTAATCATAATAAATAATAAGCTTTTATTGTTAAATAAACTTAATCATAATAAATATTACTAAACATGTTTTTAATATAAGATTTAAAAATAATCAAATTACTAGAAATACTTGTGACTAAGTTGTAGTAGGTACTACTTACCTTAAATTGTTTCTAAGATACAAGTAAATAAGTGTTTTACATATATTGCATTAATCCATTAAATAAGGTAAATTGAGGAATTTTATTTGGACATTTTCAAAAACTTACCCAGAACGATTACGGAAAATACAGGCGAGAGTCCATAGTAAGTCTTGTCCGCTGTTAGTGTGGCCATGCATTGACCTCCGAAACGTCCAGCTTTCTTAAACCCTGTAAGCTTAATTTCTCCATCTTTGGCTTCGGCACTTGTGGCGAGCTCTGTAATATCGATCGGTGTTTCTTGTTCAAAGAAAATCCAGGTAAAGCTTACCTTTCCGGCGAGGGATGTCGTCTTCAGAATGTTGCCCTGGGGATCTTTGTCAAGGTCTGTTCGGCAGATACGGGGTAAGTTAATGGAAAGTAGGTTTTTCTTGGAATAAAATAGCGACTGAGAAACCCATATGATATGTACATATATGGAGTAAATAAGTAAATACTATATAAAAAAAACCAAAGCAACTATACATTGCTGTAGTTACATCCAATAAGTCGTATTAAAGAAAAGTAGTACATCAAAAAAGTCGTAGTAGATATATGGTCATAGTAAAACGTTTTTAAAGAAGTTGAAAAATAAATAGTCATGAACTAAAGACTTATTTAAAAAAAGACGTAATTAGTTGAATTGATTATAAATTTTGGTGTTCTTAAATTTTAGATGTCTCATTTCACCATTACTATGTTCA
Source organism: Invenusta paracnida (assembly GCA_036023295.1). Classification (NCBI taxonomy): domain Eukaryota; kingdom Metazoa; phylum Platyhelminthes; order Proseriata; family Coelogynoporidae; genus Invenusta; species Invenusta paracnida. The sequence continues at coordinate 19,360 of JAYRBW010059779.1, read as the reverse complement.
CACTTAGACATCCAGGTGTTACGTAATTAAATCGTATCTCTAATGTGTTTAGATGTTTCTTGTTATCCACAAATAATCATTTTGTCTATTAAGTTTGTGTTATTTCATTATCGTAGCTGCCTAGATTTAGCGTATAAGATTATTTATTAGGAGGCAGCATGTATTGTAAAAGTACAATCAAATCGAACAAGAGCGTGTCGTGTGGGGTACATTTTAATACATTCTTACTATTCCTTTCATATAACTCTTAACACTGAATCTAATTTTTTTCGTTTTGTAATTTACGCACCATCAGCATCGCAACTGAAAGTGGTGCCATCTCCAAGACCTGTAGTCAGCTCCCCGTAGTCCATATCCGGGTTTTGAACAACCACGCGCATTTTGGATCCAGTGTCTAAAAAAGCAGAGGAGAAAATTACAGATTAGATTTTGATGGATCAAATGAGATTAAATCTGCACCAAGAGTAAAAGTAAAAGACCAAGAGTTTCGATGTGAAACCATTCTTTATAAAACATGCTGCTTATTTTACTATCAATAAAACAAAACAAGAACATGAATTAGAAAGGAAAAACTGGTTACTCTAAATAGACAATCTTAGTACAAAATTATTTTTTGATAACATTTAATATTTCCTGCATGTTGGTTGCTCGCATAAATAATATGAATACTATGAATAATATGAATACTTTGAATAATAAAATCTCTGAGTTTTCGAGTAACTCAAAAGATGTCATAACAAATGTCTAAACATAGAACACTCAAAGGGATTTACTCATCCATCATGCATTGCACTCACCTTTGATGACGACCTTATCCGTGCTTTCTCCCATCTCATTCCCCGCCGAACAGATAAGATCGTTGCCCTTGAGCGACTCGGCAGACCCGGTAAAATTTGCGAAGGAGTAGTAAGGACTGGGCTGAGTCACGACAAAGCTGAAGCTGTCTGCCACCGCCTTGTCATTAAGAGATAGAGAGGGTCGCGGCTGGGGTACATCAGTAAGGGGCTTGGGTCGGACGATAGTCCACCGTATGTGATGTGGTTGTGGGCTGCCGGAGACCTCACAGACGAACTGGAAAAATGAAAAAATCATATTTAATGCAGTTTTGCTCACATTTTGATACTTAAAAAATTAAAAATTTTAGAAATACAAAAAAAGATATACGATTCTATTCGTGAATCAGATTTCGTGGCATCTAGTCAGAAAACAACAAATAAGTATATGTATTTACTGCCACTGGTACCAGGCACATCACCTGAGGCATGTGATCTAATGAAAGATGGAGTTTCGTTTGGAACACTTAACAATTTATCTAAAAACGAGATATCTGAATCCATATCAACTTTAGTGTTTACAAATATTGGATCTTCATATTCACATATTTTATTTATTTGTGATAACGCCAAACCAGAAATCATTTGGTTGGGAAATTTATTAAAATCTAACATCGGCCAATCGTCTGCCATACTTAAATATAAATAAACTTATAACGTGATCTACAAACAATAAAATAAAATAAATGATTTATTTTAATATGTTAATATATTGATCGCTATATTTTGAATTTTTGTGTGTTTTATTCATAATACACGGAAACTTAAAATGACGCATAGATATTTTTAATTTATTTCCTATACGTTATACGTTATATCGAATGATATTTGAAAGAATTATCGTATAACAAACGATGGCCGAAAAATAATTGTTTCAGATATCATTCGATATCCTATAATACATATTCCACGATTATTATTAGTTTAGTGCGGGTAATTCAATAGATAATAAACAACGGAATGACTAAATATAATATTTATTATAATAATTTAAAAATACCAAACATAGGGTTGTTTAAAATAAGTATAGATAATGTCTGTCTAGATTGAACTACTTACAGAGGTTATAAATATTCCATACTGATGCTTCAGGGTGGAATGAGAAAACCCGCCTAACTTTTAGTATTGTTTCGCAATGGTTGGAAGAGCTCCTAACTAAGTTAGGGCCGTTTTTGCATTCCACCCTTTATATCTACATATATGTCATCATTTCAAAATTTAGTATATTCACATTATGTAAAAGTAAAGATATAAACAATGCCATAATTGCCTTAATGGGTATGTATGTAAGTCAGGACGCATATTTGACAATTACAAAATTTATGCATTACGTCTAAATAAATTTAAATTTAAAGTTTAAATTCACTTTAATTTACTTATAAAATCTTGTAAAGTAATACTTAAGTTAGATACATTTCTAAAAATTGTTTAATTATGATTCTATATAATAATTAATCAAAGCTTAAAACCTTGAGGCGACTATTATTATTACCAAGATTGTATAACAGGACTTATTAATATATACTTTAAGAAAGCTAACCGCGGTGTCATGGTTCAATTACCAAACTAACCAAATTAACGAATAGTTAGAATTATTATTAATTATTTGTAAAGTTTAAATAAATGTCTAAAATCTTACGGAAGTCCTCAGTCCTCTCTGGTGAAGCATAACTCGTTCATTGTCCTCCTTGCGTTCGACTAGATTCGAGGAAATCTTTACTGTTGGCTTTACTTTGCCTGAATGAGGAGAAATAGATATAATGAGGACCAGAAAGAAAAAGATTCATAAGTTTAATTCAAGATTCCCTTTTTTACTAAACGTAACCAAATGCAGCTTTAAGCTTTTAGATCCTGAATATATATTTTCTTAAATACTTTAGTGGATATTATAATTTTGAATTTAATAAATCATTTGACAATTAATTAGTTATATTACATAATTATGATTATAACTATAAATATAAATATTATATATTTTAGTTAATTAATAACTTTTCTGAAAAATTATTATTACATTAAAATCTGTACAATCATATACATTCAGCCCAAACAATTAAACAAAACAAATATATATTATATGTGTATAACGAGTTACTTTGTTTATAAACGGTATAGCGAATGAAAATTAATTATTAAAAAATAAGATGTAAATGTATTTATTAAAAAGTATATATTTATACCATTTTTCTTCTAATGAATCTCAAATATATCTACATACAACCAAAGTTTGACAGGAAAATTTCAAATATTTAAAAGACGCATTTTTGATAACATCAACCAGCTCTGTTAGACAGAAGATAAAGTAGATATTATATTTCAGTGGAATGAGTCTCACCATCAGGTTTTCCATAAGACGGCAGGTACACAGTGATACTCGAGGTCCCGTAGTCGTTTTTGGAAGTGATGACGTAATAACCAGAGTCTTTGAGAATGTTGAAACCAGCTGGCCAGATCTTGGTGATTGAACTGGGAGTTGTGCCCTTTAATTCAGCGGTCTGAAAGAAAATGAGACACATTTTATAACAAAATTTCCTAAGCTGTATACTTCTCATACGAAATCTTGAATATATTTTAATTTTCAAAAAATGTTCATAAAACACTTTTGTCTAAAATCCTTAAACAAAAACCACAGAAAATATTGAAATTAGTAATATTTCAATAGGAATTACCTACATTGTTTTGTTCATGTTTTCCTTATAGCTAACTTGCTACACTTGTATAGCATATTATTATGTATAAGTTAATAAATTGACAATAATTAGTATTTTTACTATAAGTCAGTTCCTTGCCAGGTAATATATTACAGATTGATACATACATGCAGACGTATATTTAATTAAATAGTACTGTCTTCAAGATCAAGTACAAATTTATAATGCAAATAAGAATGATCACTAATTTGAAATGTTATAATGTTCAAATGGACAAACATTTAAAGTAGAATATGAAATGAAGAATATTAATACATTACTGCTTTAAGTTGGTGTTTAGAAATTGTATTTAGAAGTATACATTTTTAAATTACGATGACACTAATACGATATATATAGCCAAAGAATGAGTTTGAATACAAATAATATCATAAACAATAACATAAAACCTTTGGTTTTAGATAATTTAGAATATCACTGATTAATTTTAGTCTGATTATGAAAATTGCGTTATAAAAAATATAATATGTAGTATGTTAAAGTATTGATTTCCGTTGCTTACAGAATCAGAGTTGGATGGCTTGAAGGTGATAGTAAAAGTAGACTTGGCGCGGGTATTTTCATCGGTGGCTGTTAAGGTTTTTGGGATTTGAATTCCTTCCGCATTTCTTTCATATTCCACGTTTATTTTGATTTGTGGTGAGTAGTCATCTGTGAAGGTATATAGGTAAAATGTTACACCACGTCAAAAATGGCGATATTCCAGAAACGTTTAGATATTATAATATATGTAATTAAATTTTAAATTTAAAACTAAAAAGATGTAAAAATTCATGTATTGACTTAATAGTTTAAAACGAAACCAACTATTTTAAAAAGATTGTTTCCACTAAAAAAAGTAAGCATAACATAAATGCAACAAAAGGCAATTCTTATAAAATATGTAATATGAAAATTCATTTATTTCATCTTAAATATTTACCTTTTATGTTTAATGGAATACAACAGCTATACGCCACGCAATTTGGCAGGCAGTCAAATAAACAACTCCATTAATATTGTTTAATTCATATTTATTTATGTATATAATTAAATTAAAGTCAGCTAAAACTTATTGGTATAATATATATATAAAAATATATTTATCAAATATTTCCTTTGTTTGTTGGGAATGCTAACAATCATTGAAATCTCGTTTATTATCCAAGGTTGAGATTCTCGTAGGCTTACGATCGATAGCTTCCTTTTGCATAAACGTTAAAATCTAATAAATCACAGAACATAACTCGAAGCTATGTTATTAAATATTATAGATCTTCGGTCTGACGGCCTCGGATGCTAATCTCATTTCAAATATGTAGCATACGTGTCTCGTCTATTCCCTATTATAAGCATATTGTCGTATACAACACAATAAATAAAAGTTCGAATTTGATAAATATATACATATATCTGTAAACATATCTATGAACTATCTATAAACAATTTCTTATGGTTTACATATGATACACAGTAGGTACCGATATGTAATTATACACAATGGGTATATAGGAAATATCCTTGAATACACACGTGGCGCCATAAGTATGTGATAAATATTGCACAGATAATGTGAAGTGCTAAAGATAATAAAATAAACAAATCATTTTATATCTGGGAAAATTTATATTTATATAATTGTTGTACTGCACTGTATGTAGTTAGTACAATAGATTAATGTATATTAATAATTAGAATAACAACAATATGGTAGTCTAATTAATCAATAACACATTGTAGTAAAGTTTTTATCTTCATAGCAAATTATGCTTTACATAACTATTTTAAGAGTAAAACTATAAAATATATACATTTAACTATTTTCTCGGAAAGTGGTGATTTCAAATTATATTAGACATAGATTAAATATGGTCGTCACTACGTTGCTAGAGTCTCGGAACTTAAAGAAAATTGCTACGTGCCGAGAGCGGATTCTTTTAAATTTGTTTTGTTGAAAATAAACAAAGGATAGTGAGATACTTGATAATCGTTTAGTGGTTGCGGCCGCCAGCTTTTAGTAGTGTATAGGGATTACTTGTTAATACATTCATTTTTGTTTTTTTGACGTTTCGTCTAAATACCGGCATATGAGACTCTCGGCACGTAACAATTTTCTTTGGGTCCCGAGACTCTCGCAACCTATAAATTACGATTAAATATTCCAACGAACTTTATTCCGAAGCTATTCATTTGTCCAAACTTACTCTCAAACTTGACTTCAACAGGGAAGGAGTCAGAGTAGTACTTGACACCGTCGACGTCGATGACACACTGACCCACCAATTTGTTGGGGAGCAGAGGCAGGAGCTCATTAAAGATCACGCCATTTCCGACAATCGTCACCATCTTGGCGAGCGTTTTCATGTCCACCGAGCTCTTGGATTTCACCTCTCGGAAATTCCACTGTATGCTGGGGGTAGACCGGGTAGCCTCTGATCACATTTGGGAGAATTATAAAGGGTGGCAATATAGAGAAACACTTTTTATGCTCATAGTTAAAAGATAGATAATAGTCAATGGGCGATGTAACACTTGAGAGAGATTCTAGATTGAGCTGAAATAGGAGCAAAGTACGGCTTTGCTGTTTATAAATATTATTTTTCCTCTATAATGTTTAGATTTATAAAAATATGGCACATTTTTTTATGTTGTCAAATATAGACTTCTTAAAATCTAGAATATATCTCCGATAACAAACAAGCGGAAATCTACCTTTAGACACATCTTCATTGCATCTTCAACCAATTCCCCTGCTAATGTACTAACATTGCAACAGTCAGTATCAACCATACAGACCGTTGTTCTATTTCAAATCTATTGTATCGACTATAGCAATAGGTGCAGCTTTGTAGACTGAGTAAGACCAGACATCCAATCATAAGGCTGAGAAAAATCACGTGACTGCATAATAGAACAGCTACAATAAGCAAGCCTTGTATATAATAGATAATAGCTTTGATTTTTCGGTTTAGATATTTGAAAAGCGTAGATCGAATGACATAAAATTATCGTAATTATTACACATTCATCCAGCACATTCGCATAAGAACACGAGCTAGTCTATAAATAACTTTGGAATTTTCTCATTTAGCGGCGATTGACGCTTGCATGCTGAATTTCGATAAGTCACAAAGCCATGTTCGTAGAAATCGGACTTACAGTCTTTAAGTTTCGAGTCCGATCTCTACGGCCATGTCACTTTTATGATTCTAATTCTCAATTCTATGGTATTGACCTTTTGCATCTAGCTATAAAATATATTGCTATAGAATCAATTGTGACGTGTTTTTTTCAATTTTTTTGACATATACTTATAATTTAAAATTCAGACATATGTCGAAAATATACATCAAATATGATTTTAGTGTTTGTTTAATAAAAATAAAAGCTATACATTTTCATTAGGTGCAACATAATTATTCTATCTATTTCTCAGTATGATAATGACAAATTATCTTTAAAATATTGAAGAGCAATATTTTAAATGATATATATTTTACAATATTTGAAAAAAATGTGGCATAAACTTTGCATTTTATGCAAGGTGTTATATTGCAAGACATTATATTTATTGAGTGCTGTTATCTCCTATATAATATGTATATGATTTAAACGATTTAGGAGAATTCAATTGAACAATTAGCGTTCTATGAAAAGAACTTTATGAAAAGAAGTGCAGAAAAAAGAACCCACTTGAAGTTTTGCAGTATAGGATCTCATTTTGGCCCTCAAAGCCAGTCATCACACCAGCCTTGCTCAAACCGGTGACTATCACGTCAACGTCCGGCGTTTCTAAAAATTAAAGAATAAAAAAAATATAAAATATAAATTACAACAACCGAAAAATTACTGAAATAGCAAGTAAAATATGATTGAAGTAGAAAAATTAAAAGTAAAGTAATCATTAGACTTGACATAAAATATTTGTCAATATAATCGATGATCCTTCATTCACAAAAATATCAATAGTATTTTGCGCTTCTAAATAAATTTACGCATTATGCACAAATTAAAAATATATTTTATCAATGTTTATTTACTTATGATTTTAATTCCTATCATATCTCGCTTACACACTTACCAATAACGTTAATCTTCTCCGATTTCTCTTGACCTAAGTAGTCACTGAGACAGTGATAAGTACCTCCATGGACACCTTCTTCAACATTAGGGATGACAAGAGTGGAGTAATACTTCCCGGGATATCGTATAACGACACCGAATCGAGTGGCCAGTTTGTTGGTTAGAGTGTATCGGGTTCCACCACTCTTCGTGCCCGGCTCAAACACCCAGCTGATTGGACGGTGAGGGGCTGGATAGCCAATCGTTTGACAGACGAGCTAGATGAGAGGTAAGAGAGGATAATATAGGAATGGATGAAAGAAGGGTTATAGAAAAACAAAATTGTTTAAAACTAGTCTGCAAGAATGAAAGAAAGATTTAATTAATTGAAATTAATTGAAAATATATGATATGATATGTTATGAATTGAAATGAAATGAATATAAAGTCAAAGAGAATTGAGATGTAAAGTATAGTAAAGTAAATATAAATGAAAAAAATGTAGGCTTGATTGAGAAAAATATGTTGAACTGAGGAAGAATAAGTAAATATAAATGAAAAAAATATAGGCTTGATTGAGAAAAATATCTTGAACTGAGGATTATCTTGAAATTATTATTAAAAAAGAGTAAAATGCAAAACAGATGAGGGAGTGTTGAAGGTAAGGAAATACATGAAAGAATTCACGAAAGGATGCGGAAAAATAAGAGAAAGAAACGCAAAGATGTTAGTTATAAGGAAGAAAAGAAGATTGATCCCGAGGCTAAAAAAGGGAAAAGTGTAATGAAAATAGAGAACATGAAAAGCATGTAGTTTGGAAACAATAACTACGGATAGAGCTAGTGTTAAAAATAAAACATAATGTATAACTAAAAATCAAGATAAGTGAAGGGAGTGAATGAAAATCGGAAATTAGTACAATAATTACAAATTTATGAAAAAAATTGTAAACATGAAAAAAAGGATGAAAAAGGGAAAAATTGAAATTGAATAATAGTATACACTGCATAAAAAAATAAAAAAATAAAAATTGAATTAACGAAAGTAATAAAGGACATCCTCTTTTAAAGATAGAGAAAACACGTATTTGAACATGTAAGAAGGATAGCGAAGACAATACACTGAATTCAAAAGTAGAAAGGGGAATGATCAGATTCATTTTCTATGGTAGCATACCTCAACACGTCCACCGTTATGCGTCTTGATATCTTTGACCGTTTTTCCTTCCGATAGAATCTCCACTCGTGTTTCAAACTCTTCTACAAGTGTGAAAATGGAATAGTGAAGTTGATATTTATTATAGATTCTGAGTTTTATGCCGTGTATTATTCAAAAAATATTATTATTAATTATTTTAAAATATTATTTGAATAATAACAATATCCGGTGGTATTTTACAAACCGGGAAGATATAGCCACTTAGGGAGGTTCAACTTATGATTTTTATCGGCGGAAAGCATTACAAATTCGTAAGAGTTTTCTAGTAACATACATAAAATCTTTTCACAACATATACAACTTGACAGTCCCATTACTAACGATATAATAATAATAATAAAATAATAATAATGATTGCCAATTGTAGACATATAGAGTTTCTTATCTAACAAAAATATCATTGTAATAGAGTTAAAAATTAAATGGAATAATAAACCGCTTAGTGATCTTACTGTCTGGGATTCCAGTCGCTGGCAAGAAGATGGTCTGTGACTTAAATCCGAACTGATTTGTTGCTGTACAGGTATACCTTCCTTCATGATTGTAGGGAGCAAAGTTTTCGAAGATAACCGATGCATATTTTTCGCGACTATCGATCTGAAATTTAATATTCGAGCAAGAATTAGTTATAAAATATTTGGTAAAAAAAAGTATTATTTTAGTTTTACTATATATTTGAAAGATTTGTTATATTTACAAAAATATCATGTATCCCTATAATGATTTATTATGAAATATTATAATGATACTAATGATGAATGAATTAGGAAATTGTAGAAAATTAAAATGGATATTTCAAAGTACACTAGAATTATGTTAGGCACTGGCTAGCTTGATAGATACATATTGTTTTACCTTGAGCTTCTGCTGAATATCACTTGTCCAGGTGAGATTTGAATATTGTTCTTGATTCGTGTCACGACAAATAACTCGAGTAGGATAGGGTGACTGACTCGATTCAAACATTGTGTCAATTTTGAGAACGGGTTCGCGGCTATCTGAATGGTTTTGTATAAATATATTTATATGATTCTTTAGAACACACTACTTATGCATGTGCAAGTAGTATGAAATTAATTGTGTTTAAACTAATATGACAGAAAGAGATAAATTTTATTTAGTTATTTATTCAGTCTATTATTCACAAATCGAATAATTTAAATTCATAATGCTGTATATTGATGTGTCAGACTTACTGATATTTGCGTCGATGGAACCTTTGAGTTTAGCCTCAGGAACTACTTCGCAAGAGAATTCTATAGTGACGTCACTTTCAATTGGGTAATCGATAATGAAGCGCCTATTGGTTTCTCGTTTCACTGAAATGGGGAGTGATGATTGAAAAAACTATGTAAGATGAATAATTCATGACTTATTTAAAGGTAGTAATAGTTTGATCCGTATAAAAGGATGTAAGCTAAGGAAACTAAAACTAATGCCTTCGTGATATACCTTGAAACAGTAAAAATCAGTACTTTAATACATACTAATTGTTTTATTATTAAACAACTATAATCTGAATGCATTATTTAATAAATACTTAATTTAAAAACGTGTAAATTAAATAATTTTAATTTATTTCTTGAAGATAGTATTATATCTTTCTGTCTCTCAAAAGTCGCATATTGTCATTGTAAACATATGTCATCCCATTTAAATCACATACTATTGTTATTTATTTAAATCACATATCACTAAGCTACTATATATTGTGCAATCTAGAGCTAACATAGCTTAAATAATAGATGAACAATGGAGATTAAATCATCTAGAGTAAATGTAAAAATAGAGTATTAATTAAATTAGAGGATTAATTATTAGTCTATGACTTTAATTATGTACGAATCATTACTAATAGTTACAGATTTTACAAGATTATTATTTATTGACTTTCAAATGAAATATAAATATAATTCAATCAATCATTTTTTAATGGAATACCTATTTAGTAAATCATTTTTTTAGACAACTCAGATTTCAGCTGAAACAAATGCCATCAAAGTTTTAGCGTTACATAATTTTCTTAGCTTCTATTCCCTGCTACTGAGTGTTAACACATACGTGTCAGTCACAGAAGGTTTATCGTTCCTACGGTTACTAATATTTCAGTAGTATCTATACCATTTAGCTTTGTATAACCTCTTAGCCCCTCTCCTCTACACCACTTCTTACCTTTCTTGGTGATATCGATCCGTTGTCCAGTACTCATGCGTACAACCGTCCACTTCTGATTGGGGCAGGCCTCGGGACTGGGATAGTATTCCTCCAGTGTCCTCTTCTTCTCGTCAACATTGGCCTGACGACCAGGTAGCATCTTATCCACAATTATTCTTGCCTTGAAGGTCTTCTCGACCTTCCCAGACTCTGGATTGAGAATCTCAACAAGATAAGCGCCATTGTGATTGTCCCCCGCACTGTAGATAACGAGGTCATTTCCGTTCTGCGACATTCCAATCGGCAGTAGGGGGTCACTTGGACGGGGTCTGTTCTCTTTGGACCAGCGCACCTTGATAGGCAGGTCCTTGGGGTTCATAATACGGAATCGACCACCGTCGAGGAATCCCAAGGTCAATTCGGCTTTGTCCAGATAGATGCTGTCGTATTGTGGAGTTCCTAAAGGATAGTTGTTGGGTTCATTATAAAAAGCAGACAATTATTTGCTTTGAAAATATAATTTACAAAAAATATATGTAGTAAATCAAGAAATACAAATAAAAAGTCAATTAAATAATATTAAATTTACTAATCAAATTATGTCAGAGGTACTTCCAGAACTTTAATTACATAATACAAAATATATATAAAATTTTATAATTACATATACTATAAACTTAGTTATAATTTTATATACAGTACACATTAACAGAAATAAAATGTAAGCATCCACCTACATATATCACAAGTTATTATTATTATTTTCGGTATATCTGATTAAAATTGCACATAGCAAATACTGAAATATTTTATTTTACAACTTGTGTGCAATATTATACCCAGGCATAATGAATGAGAACAATACGTTAATTTCGATATAAATTACTCGAACAAGCAGGTGCTTTACCTTCGGGTGTTCGGAAAATATTCTCCTTGGTGTAGATGTGGTAGTACGGTTTGGTAGGGTTCTGACCCACAATTTGAAACTTAATGTTATTGTCTCCTGGCTTGCCCATATCAATCTTCATTTTAAACTGACCGCTACCGTCATCTTCGTACTTGAATTGTGTGTTCACTTTCGATCCGTTAACATTTGTCCATATGAATCCATAGTCTTTTCTTTCTGAGTACTGTATATAGTAAAGTTGAGAAATTGATTACACGATTTACTTATAAAATATAATAATCTCATTTAATTTCATGATATTAATATTTACATCAAGGATGTAAAACATCAAATTCCATTATAACAGTTAGTTCCTAAAGTAAACTTTGACATTCCAGCATCATTTACAATCCCTTTATAACTACAAGCTAATTCCTTGTAGGTAAATTAACAATTCAGCTCCGATAGCTTCTATTAATTAGAAGTTAGTAAACTAATGGTTAACAAAAAATAAATGTTTGACAATTGTTTCTGTATTGAAATCGAGAATTATGACATTAATATACGAGTGCGGAAACTTTTGATTGGCCATGTAATTCTTTACCGATGAATCGTTTATTTAGTTTAAGTATAGTTCCTATAGTAATGACTAATAAGAGAAATTATTATTTAGTCTATTAATTCGGTAAATCCTGCGTCATAAATGTTAATGAGAAGTAAATTATATAAAAATACTGTTAAAAATAGAGACGTAATCAATTTTTTTAAATGGTAGATTTATATCATTATGGAAGTCGAATGAATTTCTTTATTGACTATTTTCGTACATTTAAAAGATCTGCCTAAAAAATAAATAGGTAGTAACCAAGATAAGATAGTATAATAAGTATAGTAGTATAAGATAGTTAGACATATTTTTTATTTCTAGATAAACAAAATGTTATGTATTAAAACATAAATCTCAATATATATATGTATATATGTAGATTACTTATACGTTTTACTAGTATATATATATGTATTCAAAAGGATAAGTAATAATTGTTTTACAGCTAAAAACTACGTTTTCCATTTCATTTTTTGCTTTAATAGGATTATTTTCCAACGGATCTCACCTGATCAAACTTTCCGTCGATTTCAATCACTTCAGGTGTAGTTGATTTGATTTCTTTTACGTCCAATTTGATGGAAAGTCGTGGTGGACCTGTTTGATAACAAAATGATTAAAAATATAAAAATTATGAGATTTTTAAATTTCATTTATAGGCAATTTTGTAACATAATTTCAAAAATTAACAGTGTTTATGTTTAGGACGTACTTCTTATGATTCCACAAATTTATATTCACTTTTAAAAATTCTATACAGACAATGAAATTAATCCAATTGCAATTGACTATAATATCAATATTATGATGAACTCCCTTCCATTCAATAAGTCTAACAACTGTCTCAAAATTGAACTTTTTAGGCATACCAGGAAAAAACCATGTTATTTTCAGAAGAAAATTTTCTTCATAAACAGTGAAACATAATCAATACTTTGACTTAATATTTGATATAATGACAGTTTCATTTGCTCAACTGGAAAGGTTACTTTAGAATATGTCGGGTAAACCGAGAATTGAACGAGTCGTCCACGTGCCAGGCTGATATGCTAATTACTACACTATTGGTCGCGACAAATGCTTGGTATATATTAATATATGTATAAACACAAGCTAAACAGCCACCGCAACCAATCAACTTAGGCAAATGTGTTAGACACAACACAACTTATAATAATAATGACTATTACACGACGTACCAGTTGATGTAATTGATGTAGCCGCTTATCTAAGCAAGTGATAATTATATTACTAACATAAATGGCAGAAGTAGAAAAATAACCTAACCTATACCTACTTAAATTAGGTAAGAATATTTTATAATAAATTAACTTTGTTACATGTTCTTTACATTAAGGCTATATGCGATATTAAAGTTATTCAGATATCGATTGGTTGAGCGTTTAGTCATGACTAAAGGTAAGATCATTCATTTGAGTGACTACTAACATTTGAGGGACAAACAACATTGTCGAAAGTGTCGAGTATACCAGTCACTTACCCGCTTTGATTGCCACAAGGTACTCGGAAGAGATTTGCGTGACAAGATTAAATGCTTCACAGCGGTAGATGCCTTCATCCTCCTTAACCACAGATTCAATGATGAGCCGGGCTTCGGAGATGTCGTCACCAATATAGCTGCGTGTGTAAGGAACGGATTTGGGTGGCTGGCCGTCGATTTCGGAGACCTTGGTCCAGCGGTGGATGGGAGCACCGCCGCGGTGAGATTGGACACGACAGGGGATGACGAGACGCTCCCCAACACGTAGGTCCATCACGCGCGGTGGAGGGTTGATTGTCAGACCTGTAATAGAAGGTTTGAGTGTGAAACGAATAGCTAGCATCTATATGGCGATTTTAATAATTTAACACTGAAATAAGTTAGTTGTCAACATTTTTGTTGTTGTAAAAATCGTAGTATCTATACTTTAAACATTGCTTTATATAAGTCGTATTAAAGAGAGCTTACTAAAACTTACCAATATTATATTTTAAATTGTAAGATCCGTATTTAAATATTATTCGTATCATCTTCGGATCATATTCTTATAAAATATCAGAAATATTATTTTAATAATACTTTAATTGAAATGTAATATTCTTACTTGATGTTCTCTCGAATAATTTCTTAAGACATTTATTTAATTATATTCATCATAATCAATAATAGTGATTAGTTCACTATTAAAACTTTTCAGATACAGATTTTTTTATTTTGACTTGTTAAATTTTCAATTCTAAAACCATTTTTTTAAATAACTCAACTAATTAATTTCATTCATTAACAACCCTATACTAAATACGAGTTTTCAAATAGACAATCTGCATAATGTTTATTATATATACACTTGACTGTATATTATACGAAGTATTATAATTCTTAGAATTTACTACACAGCGTAATTTCACTATCTAAATGTTACTAATACTTTGAATAGGTATGCTGTACAATAATCCTGGTTAATAATTGTACTTTATGCGAAATAAAAAAAGCTATGAAAATGATCTCAAAATAAAATGACTGTTAATATCAGCATATTGCTTACCTATCTGGCATGTTTCATATGTTCGGTCTTGTAGAAGATCATAGTTGTAAGTTCCCGCAGCACACCTGAAAAGGTAAACAATTATTTCAAATTTGTGCGTATGTGACATACTTGTAAATTATGATCAGATTATTCAAAGGTATTGTTGTAAAGAAGATGTTCGACAAATGAATTAATCAACTGTTAAATGTACAAACTTACTTTAGTAATTTCGTTCAGTATTCTATGTAAATTTAAAACAAGGTATATTAATATGAATAAAAAAAATACAGAAAAAGTAAATAAAGAACTATTACATGTTATACTTTCACAATTCCAAAAGTATTTCAGGCTTCGTCAAAATTATTTTAGAACTCAATCGTGTATTTAAGATATCGATTTTTTTATTATTTCAAAATATGTCAACTATTTGAAAATATTAAACGTATTTTAGAAAATTAAATCAAATAAGAGTATATTTTTAACGAATTCTGAAATAAATTTGGCTTCTTTTGAGACACTTGCGGTAAAGTTGAAGCGAATTGGAGGATGTAGCAAGGGAGAAAGTGCTTACGTATCACAGTCCTTGATGCAGCTGCCGCAGACGTAGTCGGGCAAACCAGGTCTAATGCTGATAGCAGGAGCCAACTTGGGATTGTCGCAACCCTGAAAGTGAGAAGATTGGGATTAGAAAGTTTTGAATGTAAATATGTACTCTTAATTTAGCCTCCTCATTCTTATCGTTACCATTATATTCGTACTATTTAAATAAGATTCGTTTATGAAAAAAATTAAGTGTAACTTTAGTTCTCACTTTTGAATAAATTTGATCTATTTTGTATTTTTAGAATTCGATTACCCGTAAATTATACAGACTTTGAGATACGGACTTCAAATTTTTTACTAATATCTTAGATATTTAAATGATTGAATAAAATGCTTAAATATTTCATTCGTCATTATGAGTTCATATAGATTATGGAAACTAATTGAACCACCCTCGTATTATTTAAATAAGATTCGTTTATGAAAAGAAGTAAGTGTAACTTTTGTAGATAAAGATTTTAATGAAATTACTATTGTCATCAAACATAACTCAGTCAAATAGTGCAAAGAATTTATAATTTTTTAATGAACTTAAATTTAGAAATGAAAGCCAAAAGATAAGCTTATATACCCAGGATTGCATTGGACAGTAAAAAAGTTTACTGAATATGGTTCTTGCAACTATCTAATTCAAATAATATTTGCAATATGAGAAATTGTATACAATATACGAACGAATATTTTAATTTTAGTACATAAAGGTTTGCTTACACATAACGTGTGCAATGGGTCAAAAGTTAAATAGTATTTAACTTTATGGGGTAATTCATATTAAAAGCCTCAGTAATCCTTAACAGGTGTGCAGGATAATTTTCAATTAAACGATATTTTTATTTTTGAAAAAATTAATGCTTACTGAAAAATAGGTATCAAATTCGTTTTAAAATAAGACAAAATGATCAGTTTGACGACGATAGACAAAATTAATTGTAAATCCACATTATTCCATAATATAATATAATTTATAGTGGCATAATACATACCATATATTAATAAATTAATCATATTTTGAAGCAAATAGAACTTATAAACATTGTAAGCAAAGAGGGACTGAAATTCAAAAAGTAATTGAATAATGAAGTCCATCGAAACAAGAGAAAGAAGTGGTTGACTAATGGTTGTCCCTAGCAATACAGGCGACCTACCTCACAACTGAGCCCTAGACCACCATTAGTATCGGTGCATTGACACTGTTCGATGTGGGCCCTACGAGGTGTTTCGCTTCTCAGACGTAGGTCGGCTTCCGGAGTAGCAATCTGCTCGGCCACTTCCAGACGCATGTTGGAGAGTCTCAGGTTCTCCATGGAGGGTGCGCGAGAGGCGAACACAAGGCCGATGCTGTGTGCGGTGTTGAGCGCGCGGAGGAGCATGTTCCGGTCGAGAGGTTTGCCGGCCTGGTCACTCCAGGTCATCCAATAGCTCTCGCTGAAGGTCACCTCATATTTCTTGGTCACTGTGTTAAAGGTGGGCATCGTCCAGATGCGACTAAACTTAGGTGTCTGTAATAATTAATGAAAATATGTAATAAATAGTTAGGAAATGATCCAAGAGTTATTTGAAAGATGTATGCAAGTAGTAGACAAAAATCTCTAACGAGTTGTGAAATAACAAAATTAAGATAAAATAATTTATTAATATTTAAAGAATTGTCAATTTGTCAATTAATTAATAACTAATAAATTACAATCAATTATCAATAACTAAATTATCAAATTTGTCTCTTAAAAAAGGTAATTAAAAAGTATTAACAACATTTAAATAATAACTAATAAAACCTACGTACGTATACCAAAAAATCGATCACAACATAAATAATTATCTACTGAGTAATGGTTAAATGTTGGAAATATTGATATGAAAAATGATATTTATTAGTGATATATTTATCATAGAGTAATTAAACATAGAGATTTCACTCTTGTTAATTTCATATACATCAAGCTGTAAATCTTCCTCAATATAAAATCGTTTAATTTTAATAAATTTTATGTAAAGGGGTTACAAAAAATTAGTATTAAATATTTGTATTAAATTAATTTTAAGATCAAATAAATATTTTCAAACAATTATAACATATCGTAAGTTGTCTCTAAAATCTAATTTATTGCTTATACAATGTATGTATGTCTAAAACTGTTTTACAACATAATCTGTTTAACTGCTGTCAGTTTTTAAAACATTATTTTGCGTAGTAGTATTAAACTGTATACAGAATCAATAAAAGTCGAAGCTCTGTATATAATTACTTTATGATATTTATCACTTAGAATCATTAACAATAAATTATTATCATAAATGGCTATTACTTCAAAGAAATTAATAAAATTATACAACATTCAATAATCGAATGGTATTTATATTGTCTGGTCAAATATTATATATATATAATATCTATGACATAATTAGATTTAATAAATAAATAAAAATTGATCATTATAAATAAACATAAAAAGTATTACAGATGTGCGTATCTAGCTCTAACATCTTTTATATGGATAGATGATGACCATCTTAATCACATCTTTGTTAGTTATAAACATAGGTTTCCATTTTAAAAGGCAGAATATATATATATTATTTTACCGTAAATATACAATGTAAATAAGAAAAACTTAATCTTACAGTATGTTTTAAATGTCACATATAAGTAAAGGGGATTTTAAAGCTCACCAATATCTCAATAACTGGAACAAACTCGGCGTCAGTGATTTTCGTGATGTCAAGAGTTGTGGCGTCTAGGTTGAAGCTCATTTTAGATCCATAGAGGAATTTCTGCGAATTGATAAGAATGATTATATTGCCTTAACAATGACATATTTTGATATAGTTTGGTGCATTACTAGGTTATAAAGAGTACTACAAACTATAATGAAATAATATATATGTAGATGAAAATATATTACTTATAAATTAAGTCTATAAAAGTCCAATTGAAATATATTTGCCTTTGTTAGGGATATCGAAGTTTCATAAAAATGGAAAATAATGAAACCATATTTTGTTATATATTTCACCTTGTAACATAGATCTGATTGGCCATCGGATAAAATGGCGTAAAGCAATTTGAAGTAGTAAGATTGTTAAAAAATGATAATCCTTTATAGATTTTCTAGATTTATAATTAGCCCGATAATAAAGACTATACTAAATGTTTTAAATATATTTAATGTATAGTATAAATGTACAATATTTTGAATGGAATTAGTTTAGCTTACCATTCTATGTTGTATTTGATTGATTTCTATGGATGAAATCCTATTTTATGTCATAAATAATACGCAGCGAAAAATAAATGAATTTCTTCATATACTATATATATAGACTGGCACTATAGTAAAGTTTCAACAATGATATGTAAAGTACTAAAGTCATGTATAATAATAATATAATAATAACATCCCAATTCGCCACTTTCCCAATTCGCCACTGCCCAAATCGCCACTATCCTATTTCGTCACTGTCCTATTTTGCCACTTACGATTTTAAACAAATGGAAATGTCCTATTTTGCCACTTACGAATTCAAACAAATACAAATAGAAACAAATACACTTGATAAAATAAACTTGATAAAATGTGTATTATTAATATGTAAGTAAAATAAATCAATTAAAAGGGAATTAAAATAATTAAGGTAAATCAGCATTACTATGAATAATTGTCAGTAATACACTTGATAAAATGTGTATTGTTAATATGTAAGTAAAATAAATCAATTAAAACGAACGTTCAAGCAAGTTTTAGTACAGCTCCAGCAGCTCCTGCAAAATGGTAAGCGGT
>JAYRBW010059768.1:0-10799 GCA_036023295.1 Invenusta paracnida | reverse complement strand
TTGTTGGACCAAACAAGAGGTCCAACATTAGCCATTGTTTCCCGCTAAAATGAATCAATGACTCTTAAAATTGATAACAATAAGAAACAAGGACGACAATATCGATTAAAATGATACAAGAAATATATAATAAAAATAATATGAATAAATTAGTATTAAAAACATACCAGAAATTTCAAATAATAGAATGAACTTGATCTGCAATACAGGAAAATCAATAGGAAATTATACAATCGCTTATCGAATCTTCCTTTGTTTTCATATAATTGTGCTAGGCACTTAACATTGTTATTAAAATCAATATACAGTATGTGTTCATTGTCTAACATGATTAAAACAAAACATAGGAAAATCTGATAATATAGCGGCTGTCTAATTACCCCCTGTCGGTCATACGCTTCCTATTTTAAAAATTAAGCATTTTTTTACATCCTATAATACGTCAATAATTTACCTTTTCTTTTCAAGTACAAATATTGATTTTTTGCTAACGGTTTATACTAAAACAGTTTAACTTGTCAAGGACAAATATCAATACTATATAGTAGTAGAACACTTCAACAGGCCAATACAACATTATAAATGAACTATTATACGATTGTAATAATTGTTGATAATGAAGTGATTCTTCGCCACGTTGTGTTCTTCGCGGATATTTATTGCGGCAAAAATCGAGTCCAGGTCTTCTAAAGACATTGAATCCTCAGACTGCAGTTAAGTTGTTCATTTCTGTCTACGACTTTCGTCGTAAAGTCTTTTTTCTCTTTTTCAATGGTTCATTCGTATAGCTTGCGGACTGTGGTGGACTTCTGTCCGAATCAGAAAAATAGCTTTATTGCCGCTACTTCAAGGCAGTTGGTTTCATGTATTAATCAGTATTAGCTTTCCGTATGTTAACAAACTATTTACTCAACATTTCATCTAATTGCTCCTTCGGCATTTGTTCCAATGGTTTTAATATTCCATTGTGTTGTAAAAATGACTCAAACTTTTTCGTTGAGTCTACATTATTCGTATTTTTGCAATACTTGGACAATAATTAAGTCGTTTTTGTTATATGAACTATTATAACACCGTTTATGTGGGCTAGACAACATGTTTAGAGTAAAGAAAACGTTCTCAAGGACTCTGCATATGACAATATCGCTATAAATTGATAATTTGGTTAAACTAATTTATATAAATATGACAAAAAATAATCAATGCTACGCCATTGATTTGAGATATATTGAATTTTCTTGGCTTCTAAATCTAGTTGATTATATAATTCAATATCTATGAAACATGCACACATTTTATACTAAATTCGAAACAAGGGAAGTTACTATAATGAGCGAGAGACAAAAATACTAAAAACAAATAGTTTTTAATAAAACACCTGAATAATATTCATATTTAGCAATAAATAAGAATAATTATGATATTTAATATCATTTAATGTAACATATTATATAAGAAAGACATTTTGCACAAGCTAATCCAGTAGGTCGGTAATAAAATTATTTTAAATAAATTAAATAACATATTAGAAAATGAAAACATAATATATGACGCACTTATTTTTGCATATATTTAATTGTCACTGCCACATAATAATCCATTGCTTAATGGTATTTAGTTCATTCCAATAAAGAAAATTATATTAAAGAGTGACGATTACATTACTAAAATGTAAGCAAATACGATTTTCGGTGTTTTTTTTTTTATATGTTTGCTTTTGAAATAAAGTAGGAAGGCATTAAGTTGAATTACAGTGACTTGTACTGAGCTGTACTACTTGAAATAAAAAGTAATATAATAAGTAAATACATTCATATCAAAACTGTAATACATGTTTTAATTAAATTATCGAAGTAGACATTTTCATGGTATTTTTTAATAACCTGGTCACGTGATCTGTTTGTGTTAGAGGGGGTTGTGAAGAGGGTGAAATCTGCTCCCACTTTCGGCGGCTAAAAGAGTTGAAGTAAGAGAAAGGTGAATATAGATGTGTAAAAGTAAAATACGACATTTAAAGGTAGAGCTCGACATGTAAAGGTAGAGCTCGACATGTAAAGGTAGAGCTCAACATTTAAAGGTAGAGCTCGATATGTAAATGTAGAGCTCAACATGTAAAGGTAGAGCTTGACATGTAAAGGTAGAGCTCGACATGTAAAGGTAGAGCTCAACATTTAAAGGTAGAGCTCAACATGTAAAGGTAGAGCTTGACATGTAAAGGTAGAGCTCGACGTGTAAAGGTAGATCTCGACATGTAAAGGTAGAGCTCGACATGTAAAGGTAGAGCTTGATATGTAAAGGTAGAGTTCTACCTTTCACTTACAAAGCCGTTTTGGACGCCATTTTCAATTGGTATAAAAAGAGAGGTAACTTCTAAGTACCTACCTCCTTATTTTTTTAGATTTTTAAAGATATGTACATCAATGTGTGGAATCTAAAAAATGTCATCAATAGGTACCTCAAATAATTAAACATTTAAAATGTGTCCTAATGCTTATGGAAAATGTGAGGTACTTGTTTGGGTATATACTTAATATCGATTGAACGTTAAAGCTATTTATTATTTATTAGTATACTATTATTCCGCGCAATAATATGTAACTAAAAAGAATTCAACTATATATTTATCAATGAATGTATCTATAAAAAAACTATTTAGGATCTAAAAGGATCTATAAATCTTGTCGAAAACAAAGATAAATCAATTTAAACTCAAATAAATATAAACATTGAGAGTTCGATAAATATAAGATTTTAAGAAGCATGACTGATTTTATTATTTAATAATAATACAAAACAAATTTTATGCTATCAACTATCAGTATCGTTGATATAAGATGAATATAAGTACTCCTTTAAATACAAATAAATTATAGTTTAATCAATGTTAGGCCATAGATATATATTAGTTATAGTCATCTTATCACCGTAGTTAGAAATCAATAATACTGAATTATTTATTGTAAGATAGTTTCATTGTAATGTGTATTATTATTGTTTAATTCTTTATAAACTCACAATTCTGTCCAAATTATAACTTTCAACTTACGTAAGATAACAAATAATGCTGACTTCTAGATAATCTAAGAAAATAATCGTCTCTGGTTGTTGTTTTTTGTTACACACTATCGACATGCTCACAAAATAGAAGTGTTTACACAGGCCTACTCATAATATAACATCTTCACTTCAAGATCATACACTTAAGAATTGAAGTGCTTATAATTACACTCCAATGTGTTTTATCTAAGACCATCTTGACGTAATGTCAAGTTATAAATAAAATTCAACCAAAGTGCCGAATTATAATGTTTCTACTGAATCACACAATACATTTGTTGGAGTATGCATCCAGTTCAGTCGGTTGACTATATTTCACAGTTCTTTCCTTTCATATAACGAGATAATTATTGTCTTAAAATTAATTCAATCCGTTTTAAAATGCCTGCTTTGTATGTTCAATTTTGATGGTTTATGAAATGAGAATAGTATTGAAATATCAGCGCAAATAAATACTCTTTTTGATTAACTCTAACCCACTTGTCATTCGTGATTCTTGCGGAAGTTTTTCACGGTGAAGGTTGATAAATTAAAACAAAACAAACTTCAATTAATCATGCAACATTTTTGTACTAAATATCGAAATTAAAAAGATACCTCAGTAGAGATTTCATTATTTTGAAACTTATTTAAAACAATTTTCTTCTTTAAAAAAATACATGCATGGTTGTCTAAATATAAAAATAATTTGTGTTTATTTGTAAATAAGAATACGAATTAGAAAGAAAAATAGGATACAAAAATAAAATATACATTTACATAAAGTAAACAATATAATAGAATGAAAGAACCAATTGGTTTTGGTAATAATAGGATAAATGTTTCCTAAAAAGGCATTACATATTAAAGAAAGAAGCTTTTATTAAATTGAAAGAGAAAATTAAATGAAGGAGTTTAGTCTTCGAGAGGAAATGCATTTTTGGGGTGTTGAAATGGCCAGAAAGTCAGGGCTTGACGTCTGACTCTGAGGGTACTGAAACAATGGCAACTTTGTCCACATATTATCTCGTAGCTTTGGACGATCTCCAGTTGTTTGAGAGTTTCTGATTTACTCCTACAAAAGATGCCCAGTTGTATTCAGGGATGGCCCGTATGTTAGAAGTGTAGATTGTAATTAGGATGTTTATTGGAACGGGGATGGGTTTAAGAAGACTTCGGGCGTAGATACGTCTGGAGGCGGATCTGATGATATTATTGATCTGTTCATTCCAAGTGAGTTTCTCGACAATATTGACGCCCAATATTCTTAACTTTTAGCCCATTGGATATTTTTCCTTTGTGATGGAGGAATGATTAAATTAAAGATGATGACGAATATACAAGAATACATACACAATATAAACTCTACAAAGAATTGGAAGAAGCGAAATCGGTCTACAATTATCGATATTATCTGGATGCAATTTTTGAATAGGGACGAGATAGTTATACACTCAATAAATGTAGGTGTGTTTAAGGTGGAAACCGGTTTAATACACTTAATACAGATACTTAGTAGAGTACATATACATACGCCGTCTCCGATTTAAAGTGTTCCCGGGAATGTGGATAAGTTCGTCGCTATAATAAGGGAGTTTAACCTGCACGTTCGAGTAATAATGAAGTTGAGTTTGAGGAAAGATACGATACCACGGAGTTCATCAAGTTTTTCTGCAAGAGAGCGTAAGTTAGTTAAAAGAAACACTGAATGGGAGGCAGAGGAGGGAATCTATCCGATTCATAGCAATTTAAAA
The DNA here is from genome assembly GCA_036023295.1 of Invenusta paracnida. NCBI lineage: Eukaryota > Metazoa > Platyhelminthes > Proseriata > Coelogynoporidae > Invenusta > Invenusta paracnida. The sequence goes on along the minus strand of JAYRBW010059768.1, from coordinate 6,009 downwards.
ATTTGGTTTGAAAAGTTGGATTGGTCAATTTCGGTGTTTTCGAGGAATCATTTCTGAATATATATATATTTGTTCGATTTCTATTTATATACTATTTCCAAATTTGCATGTTCTCGTTTATATAACTCACATTTAAAACTAAAATCTACAACGAACGGAAACTTCTGATTTAGTCTTTGAATGAAAGTTAATTGAATATAGATGTGCATTAAAGGAATTTGTCTTTGATTTATTGTCATTTTTAATATTTTCGCATTTAGATTTTATTTGTTTTAACGTTTCAATGTAATTGTTGTCGATAGTGGAGTATTGTCAGTTATATGGAGAAATGGGATACTTAACTGTTTGTAAAAAAACGATGTTTTTGAACTATTTTCTGTTATTATGCAGCATAATTTTGCAAGTTTCTTATTTGCAATATTCACTCAAGACTGCGATTTACTTTCAATTATATTTTCAAATGGAATTTTTGAAGAATAATAGATAATTAATTTATATATAATGTTTATGTACTATTATTGAATTGTTAACAAACAATTATAATTCAAATATTATAGTCAATATTTGTTTATATAATTATAAATAAATTCACTTTTCATAGTTACATAGATTTGAATTTGTTCACAATGATATAAGTTGTGTATTTTGTTCCAATACGAACTATAAAATGAAGCGCTACTTTTTATTGTTTTACAACCAACATTTAAATGTTACATATCAACAAAGATTTAAAGTCACAAAACTTAGTTTCTGGGATGTAATAGTCTGCAGAATAACAAGTTTTTCTGTTTCAATAACAGTACTAAAAACCAGCATACAATACTATTCTCGCATTAAAGTAAAATACTAATTTGCGAAATTGATAAATTGCAGAAAACTATTTTTTCCTGTATTATTAATAATGCTAATTCAATTTATTTAATTTATTAATAAAAATTTACATGCATAGTATTGATATTAACCAATTAACCTGCATAAAATATAATTCTTTGGTTCAAGTAATGTTGGCCAATTCAAATGTGAATGACTGGGCAGGAAATGTGTAATAAAACGTTTGTTAGATAATTAAAATCCATGAAACGCTCTGTCGTTTATATTCTCCAGAAAGTTCAGCAAAACCATGAGCAGAGATATCTTGCAGAAAACTTCCACAGCTCATGGATTGGCAAGTTTCGTGGAGAAAATTATAAACTTGATTCTTCATCTTTTTCATCGAATTACATAATATATGACGTGAAAAATTAAAGATAATTGGAATAGTATTCTAACTTTTGTCGAAATGCCTTCCAAGTCTTGACGTGATAAGATTGTAAAAACAATCGCGTTCAATACGGATATGTATGTTAATAGGAAGTGTCACACAAATGGGATTACGTTGCTTGATACGAGTTAAATTGTTTCTGAATAATTTGTATAATTGTTTGTGCACTGTGCGACAGACAACATTATGTTAGATGGAATAAGCTTTATGGTTGGTGGAAGTGTGTTTCATTCGGGTTTATGTATTTCGATCCCGGTTTGATACTCTGCATGTCACTGATGAGCTTCACACAGAGCTTCGGAGGTCAAGCGGATATGGTGTTGGCACTGTAATCGTGAGGACACCGGTTCGATACTCTGCATATCACTGATGAGCTCCATAAAGAGGGAAAAGTGTTTGTATTTGAGTATGGGGTGATTGGCAAATTTCTATAATTATTTTATGTTTTGAAATTTCTAAATTATAAACAGAATTGGCGTATAGCTTTATTCATATGTTTTAGAAAATTACCGTTTCACACTGGATAGAACTTTTGCTTTTCCAGTGAGATTTATGACTTTGAAGATTTAATCAAATCAAATCACGTACTTCTAATATTTTGGAATAAGACATTTAGCTAAATAATTAACATAGCAAAATGAAAACCTAACAAATTAAAGCAGTACAAAGGCTGCACATATTTGTACATATATTTAATTGTCACGCCACATAATAATCCATTACTTAATGTATTTAGTTAATTCCAATAAAGAAAATTATATTGAATAGTGACGATCGAAATAAAGTAGGATTGCATTAAGTTGGATTACAGGGACTTGTACTGGGCTATACTACTTCAAATATGATAAGTAAATATATTTTTAAAAAATCCTATTTTTGTCTTTGAATGAAGATTAATTCAAAATTGATATTCGTTAAAAGTATTTGTCTTTGATTTATTATCATTTTTAATTTCTTTGCATTTATTTATCTTTTAATTATTGCCCTTTGAATGTGATTTGTGTCTATATTGGTGCATTATCAGTTATTTGAAACAATTTTGTGATATCAAACTTTTTCTAAAATACTCCGTTTTTTAATTATTATTTTCTGCTACATGCAACATATTTTTACAAATTTCTTATTTGCAATATTTACTCTAAACTGCAATTAATTTTTTTTTTTTTTGTGTTGTCAAATGGAATATTTGAAGGGTAATTTGAACATTAATTTATACATATATATTTATAATTCATCTTTTAAATGATAATTAATATTCAAATATTATAGAAAAATGTTTTTATATAATTACAAATACATTCATTTTTCATAATTATAATAGATATATATTTAGTATACAATGATATCAGTTGTCTATTTTGCTTACTCTGGACATATTAAATATGTATAAAAACATTAAATATTATATACAAAAATATGAGATATGAATATAATGATAAGTGGATGGGTTTAAAATAATTGTGAGTTATGAAAGTCACTGACTGTTTCAATAATATATTGCATGTCCAAAACTTGCCTTATCTCGTTTCTATGTCAATTTGATGTACATAACGCTACTCATTTGTGACACCCTTATCAAGCATATGTGCCTAGATTTATATAAATAGAGTATGCATGACGTTTAGTAAAAGGAAATTATCTTCAATAACTAATTTAAAAAAGCAGAAAATATATATTATGAATTGTTCTGCTGTACATATTACTGGAATAGAATATCTTCTTACTTAATTTTACAATGAACCTCGATGGAAAGCACTTTAAATTCACCAATTACTGTATGCATTGTTTTATTGTTTATAAAGGTTTATTCTCAAGTTTTATAGAGTATGAAGCTTTGTATTAATTAAATCACTTTATTAGGATTAATAAGGCGCTTTATAGAAACTTATAACAATCTTGACTATCTCCCTCAAATGATTGAAGTTTACTGCTTTACACGTGTATATGTAAAGGGGGATTTATGTTAAGATAATTAATTCTCTAAATTAACGGTGATTCTGCTTCAAATTGCTTTAGTGATAGCTCGCTGTTGTAAATTTATCCTTTTTACAAAATTTACTAATATAAATTAAAAGTTATAGAATTATAAATATATTAAATGGGTATTATATTTATATCTAAGTGTCAAATATTGTTTGCCAATAAAGATAATTATTTGTAAACGTTTATTTACTAAAAAGTCAGTATAGTTTGTTATATTGGAACACTTGTTATACATTTGTTTGTAGCAATTTTGAATATTTAAAATCTTTGGTAATTAATCATTAATTAATCAATGATTGGTCAGGCAAAATATTTTCAATGGGTGAATCTTCCAACTTCTTGAAGACGATCAATTGCCCCTCAAGACATTTAGCGAGCGTTGATCGACCGATCTGAACCTGGTGGGGAAGACATTGGCGTATCTCTGCGTTGGTCTGGTCCAGAATGCACTCCGGGTGTTCTTCAACAATCTGAACAGCCGTTTCTGTTAATTCGGGACTTAAACGTTGCCGTTGTAGTCGAATGCCACCTCGAGGCTTTACTAGTTCGCCGTTGTTCCTGAGTGCCCTGTTCACGATCCCCCAAGCAGTCTGCCTCTTGATCCCCAGTTGAGTTGCAAGCATAAGATAATTGTTGCCTCTGTTATGAGCATGAAAGAGGCGATCTTTGTCTTGGGCTGACATTCGATTATTTGGCATGATTTAAGATCGTGACGACCGTAAAAGCGCTGGGAAAAAATGCTGCACATTATGCTTACCCGATCTATTTATATAAACCAACATTTGAATTTGTCAAATCGATACAGTTGAACTTTTATCTTAGACAATAGCTTCTGGTTTGGTACTCGCTATATTATTCATATATCCTAAATGTTTCCAATAATTTAAGTAATAAGTTAGCAACACCCATAATAGGTATTTCTAGAGACAAGACTATCATTGAGAGATCGTCAAAATCTGTTTTTAAATAGTATCTATGCGTGTTTGACGAATCTGGTACATCGCCAAACTACAATTATAGTTCAGTGATCCCTTTTAGTTGGATACAGTAAGCATCATTGTGTGGTTCATTATTTTATATAAATGTTAAAGAATATTATAATTTCCACCCGAATACCAACTCAATACATTTTAGGTAGCCACTATTAGTTGAACAATTTGACCTTGCAGCAACCAGCAACATCCCTACAAGCATAAAACCGCAAAATGAGGACGCAGAAAATATGCATGTAACCCGAGTACTTAGTGATCATATTGATTTTTTAATAATTGTTTAGGATTTGAATTGCTTATGAGTAGTAGAGTACAAATATAACTTTACTTCTTTCAAAACTTATTTTAACTTTCGAAAAAATAAACTGGAACGTTTAATGTAACTCGAGAACAATTAATTCATTTTGTTTAAATGAAGTGGTTAAGTTTTCGTTGATAGCGTAAGATAAGGCACATGAATTAGATCCGACAATTAGCATATGCTGAGGACATTTTAACTAGAAAATAGAATACATGCAATATTTTCGGTTGTGAAGTAAACAGAGGACCTGTACAAATACTATTCTATTTTAACTGTAAGCAGTGTAAATAGAAAGCATGCTATATTTTCATTATGGAATAAAAAAGATGAGTTCTTAAAATACTATTTTATTACTAATATACATTTGCAATTGCGTAAAAAGATTGTTCAAGTAAACATTTATATGAGTATGCTAGAATAGAAATTACTGCTATTGTAAATAAATAATTGCATCTATTATTATTGAGCTATTTAAGGATATCCATGCTGAACGGTTTAAAAGTCAGTTCCCAACGGCACATACTATCATGATAAGTGATTCTAATGCGGTAGTGAGCTTGTTTTTAGGTTTCAAGACAATACGCATATTAAATTTTCGCATACACATTATTAGCCTCCATAATTTTTTGCTTTAATTTGCAGTAGTTACTAAGCATATTTTAAACACAAACATTTCTATGTTATATATCTATATCCCTCAATCACATCTCAAAATCACATAATATGCCGCTATTTTGCATAAATAACACGTCTAAAATACGTGTCTAAATTGAGATACGTTAATTATGCTAAGTTGTAACGAATAAAGCCTTCATTAAATGTTGTACGGTTCTACTTTTCATTTTCTAAGAGTATTTGTTTTTGCTTTTGTTTTACTAATAATTTATTTTTGAAAATTTTAAATAAATGTTAAATTATTTTCATAAACTCTTTTAAATTACAAAATTTTACATTATTTACATATCTTTTGAATAAATACCTGCTTGCACATTTTTATACATATTCATTGGACATCATTCATAATCATTTATTATTTGTAATAAATGGAAATTCACTCTGTGAAGTCAATTGTAGTATGATATTAAAATTTATGTAATTAAGAATATGTCATTGTATATATATATAGTTTTGTTTTGAAGTAAAAAATATTTATTGGAAAATGCAGACTATTGAAATGTTATCATTTAGATTTGCGTAGATGTATGATAAACACAGAATACAATATAATCGCCTAGATAGCTTACGAGAGACAATATAATCGCCTAGATAGCTTACGGGAGACAATATAATCGCCTAGATAGCTTACGAGAGACAATATAATCGCCTAGATTGCTTACGGGAAACAATATAATCGCCTAGATAGCTTACGGGAGACAATATAATCGCCAAGATAGCTTACGGGAGACAATATAATCACCTAGATAGCTTACGGGAGACAATATAATCGTCTATATAGCTTACGAGAGACAAGA
>JAYRBW010059757.1:0-10800 GCA_036023295.1 Invenusta paracnida | reverse complement strand
AATTTTAACACTAACAGCACAGAAAGTAAGCTAACCTATTGTGCATTTTTTATAAAATCACCAATTTTGGCACAGATGTAGACCAATATATTACGAACAAATTTAAATGTGGAGGCATTACCTAACTGCACCCTGGCAGCGGCCATTTCCTAAATTTAGTATATTATGAGATAGGGAAAATACAGGATATATAGAAAATTTCAAACTATCTTGAATAAGTTTTTTTATTTTACATTTAAATGACATAAAAAATATTACCAGCCAATAGAAAAGTATATATAAACTATCAAAATACATCATTATTTTTTTAATAAATGTTCATATGTGACGTATATATTATAAATATATATTATTATTTTTATATAAAAAAAAGAATCGTTTTAGAGCCTATTGTTAAATCGGCAGATAGAAACATATACCTAATGTATCGAATAGGGCAGGTGAATAGTCTTAAATATGCTCCAGGAACTCACAAATAACTCACACAATATATTTTGAATATCCTAGGTAACTTACCGCGCTATAATAGGGCCTACTGACATATTGTGAGCCTACCAGTAACAATGATAGTACGTCCATTAGGTTCCAACGACATCGAAATAAATGAAACTTTTCATTCATAGAATAGAAAATATATATTTCAAACGGCTATAACACGGTCACTAAGCAAATCAATAACCTTGAAACTTTGGAATCGGTCTAGAGGCTACCATAGTAGTCGTGTCGTTATATATCCCTTAGAAACGGAGTTATTTATTATTGATATTTAAAAAATCTATATTGGGGATATGAGAACCTCTCTGAAAGTCCGTGATGGCTCCTGGGTAATTCTAAAGTTTGAATGTTATCAGTTGCATAGTTACCGTGTATATAAAGTTATATATATATGTATTAACTTATGAGACATACTGTAGAAAATATTCCCAGAGACATACATACATGTTGTAGGCTGAGGTTTAAGAAAATATGTTTGTTTGTTTGTTTTCAATTGTATAAATAAATGCATTTTAATTATTTGAAATCTCAAGAAACATTAGTTATTTTCAGTTTGCGTGTACACAATGAAAATACAAGTACTCCATTATAATTTCACTTAAACTAAGAATAAGTTTTACGCAACTATGACGTTTAAGTTTAATACATTTGAAATAGATACGATTGGTACGTAATACGGTTTTGTTGCTATTAATGATAATAAGGTAAATTGCATTGTGTTATAATTTTCAACAATAAAGAAACTGATGTATAAACTCTGACTAGGCTTCATTTGATACATTAGTATGTTCAGTTAGGCACTAAAACTTGCTATAGAATAGACTTTTAGTCCTTTCTAGCAAAACTAAAGCATTACTGAAAAATGAACCCATTGTAAGATAAATTATTCGGAGGCAATTCATAGATGTAATATTCCCCATAGTAATAGAGACACACTGAATTAAATATAACTTTATTGTTCTATTTGTTCCACATTATGTCTTTTTTAAACGAAAATTTCAGAATTATAAAAACTGCACTATTTTTTTTAAATTTTTACTTTAATGAATCGTTTTAATTGACAATTAAATGTATTGTTTTTGTAATTAGCTTAACAATGTATATTTGTATAAATGATAGGAGGTATTCATTACAATATTTAATGCTTTTGACTCTAGAATCTAGGACTGTTGATAAGACTGTGCCAAAGGCTAAAAAGACTTCCAAGAAGAGCAAACGTGGTAAGTGCCATATGTATTATAAGTTTGGTTTCCTTACCTTTGCTGGTAAGTTAGTACTCATGCAAATTGCAATTTATCAATTAAAATAAAATGTAAAAGTATATAAATCGCATTAGTTTAAAATATCATATTTAGTAGGCCTACTTTATAAAACTAATGGCTTAAATATTTTTTAAATTTACTTTATCATTCATATAATGTGAATGATTGAATTAAATTTGTGCAAGTCTTTTATTTATGAAAGCTACCTATATTTTCTGTAAACATTTAGCCAAATTAAAGTGCTTTATAATATATCGACACGATGTATATTACATTACAATATTATAGTTAAAATATGCATGTCAAATTAAATGTACTATTCATTTTTAAATTTTGCTTTTTATTATTCAAAAGTAAACAAAAATTGGATTCGAATTGTAGTTTTATTCAACTATTAATGCTTATTATTTGGAGAAATTTATTTAAATTTGAATACAAATTACATTTATCCGTAATATTATATATCCTAACACACTCATATTTTGATTTTACACTATCCATACCGAGCTTTTTGTGCATCAATATTCCAAGGAGTGAGCTCATTAGGCACCCCACCAATACTTATAATTGTTAAACTTCCTATTAGAGTAAAGTTTTGAAACTTCGCTTGTATAGTTAACTAAAATTCTTTTCAAATATATTTAATCAAAATGGTCAACAATTTTTTTCCCATGAAAATGATGTAACATATGCATTATTATTATTATTATTATTTTCATTATTAAATTCCTCCCCCCTCCCTCCTCGGTATGGATAGTGTTAAAGCTTTTATCATAGATCTTATTCCCAATTAAGCTAACTTTAAATAATGATACACCAACATCTTTCTATTGGAGTTGAAATAAAGTATGTTTTCATTCCTTTTATGTTGATCTACAAATTTTACAGAAATTATTTTGTTCTATTCATCAATTAAATAGGTTTAAACGTTAATTATTATCAATCGTTTGACCATTAAAAGCAACCCGGGTATACAAATAATATTTTTTCGAGCTTACAATATTTATGTTTTGGTTATAAATTACTAACATTTGCAGCATTCAATTTTAGATATGTTCAATATTGGATACTTATGTATTAATATCTTCTATTATACTACTTACTAATATAATATTACACCTAAGTAGCTGAAATTAATTACGTAAGATAATCTCAAATGATCGGATTAAATAAATGTAACAATTTTTCTTTATTGCACTCTGACTAGTTTTATAAACTAACATAATTCCCAATAAAGTAGTTCTCAGAAGATAAAATAAAATGCGAATTGAATATAATTTGAATCTTCGTCAACTTTTTAAAATATGTAATAATGTGTATAATTTTGAATATCATGCATTAGCTAGTCTGTAATTTAGTCACTACAATATTTATTGTAATAATTCTAGTTGTTCACTGTAAAATGAGAAATCTTCTTCTAAGTATTATTATCCCTAATCATTAACAAAATTATTCAGAAACACAATTTAATTTTTAGAATTTAACCCGACTTAGAATCAGAATCCAGACATTTATATTATGGATTATACTATTAATATTTTAGACATTATATAATATGTAGTACTATCATTTTACTAATAAAACTTTAAAAGTAGGCAAATTATCTATCTCATATATTTTTTAGAATATTACTAAAATAGTATGTATATCTATTTCAAAAATATGAAAACTATTAACTATTCAGAGGTTCGTAAGGGTGACATCGATGCCGATGTGTCATTCAAAATGTGGAGCTATAGTGAGGGCTCAGATCGGACAGGAGACCCGACCGTGGACCATGAGTCATATGAGCAATATGGCCGCAACCCTGGGGTCACAGGTCCCTCGGTCTACAAAGGGGACCCTGATATTGATAGTATGCCGCAGAGGTCAAGGCGTATGTACCTCAGAGGTAGCGTTTACAGTGTGTGCTCACAATTGCTTGAGTCTTACTTCTGCTGTTCTGCCGCTACACTTAACCTATTATATATACTGTCGACTGATGTACAGTTTATATCAGTAATTTGTGGATTTGAAGTTTAGTCTTAATCATAGAATTCGTATAAATCAAATTATTTTGACACTATAATTATCGTATTGCTTAATATGTCACGAGGTTAAAAAACTTCTTCAGTAAAAAACACTTGAGCATATTAACATGTATTTTATTTCATTCAGTAATATTAATCTAAATTTTATTTTTGATAATTTAAGTCAACTTATTTTTTTCAATTTTACTTATATACGAGAATAATATTATTCCTTCATATTTTGCTCTTATTATACAGTAATATTTTGTGTATTTACTGCATTTTTAATTTGTTATATATTACAATATTTTAATAATATTATATAATTATTGGCTCATAATATTGTAAAGTTTTTTTTTACTTTGCGCACTAACTGTAATAAATAATATGTGTTGTAATTTCAATATAGCTAATACTTATATTTTATTTGGCACATATATATAAATATACAGGGTGTCCCAAAAAGGATGTAACTGAGAAAAACTATTGGATTAAATATAAAGTATTATAAATAGCTATATAACATTTATAGGATACAGATTTCTGCCCTGTCCAAACCAATATTGTTTAGAATTTTCTCTACCCAAAAGAAAGTCAATTTTTCATATTTAAATGTCTTTATATTTAAATAACCATTTATAATTTTAAAAATATCTGGTTTCAATAGTTTTTATTTGTATTCAATTCTGTTGTGATTGTTTCCCTTCCATATTTTTCCTTTTCTTCCAGTTTGTAGACCTACTCTCTATTCTGTTTTTTTCGTCTTTTTTATTGTGACTACACTTCATTATAACAGTACACTAAGCTGTATCGATTCCCATTGTTCAGTTTTTTTATCCTAAACATTCTATGTGGCCATCATAACATTCGTTGTGGTGTTACTTCGAGAGTAGTCAATTATAATTAGTTTTTATTTACGCCCAATAAATGATCGCTACAGTCGACTATGTGAATTCTTATATTACTTGGCATTTAGTCAGTCTTTATTTTAGATTTTCAATTTACTGCCATTGTGTTGACAACTGAAAAACGTGTTTGTTTTCGTAGTGGCAGTTATGAAGATGCTGAAAAGGCCTTAGTATACTTGAATCCTTATGTGCAAGTGCCGGTTAATTGGACAATTAAAGGCATTCATTTAGACGAACTGGTTCTCTTTTGGATGAAAAGTGTACCTATTTTTTAATAGCCTTATAAAAACTTTTAATGTATGTTCATAGATTTTATAATACGATTTGCATTTAAACCAATTGCTTTTCTAAGAATAACATCATTTTCTAAATACCCTGTATTATTATTATTTGAAAATATGAAATATTGAAGGGCACAGCATTTTTTAATTATTTACTTGTTTGCAGGAATTTGATATATAAATTTAGGTTTTATTTTTCGAAGCGTTTGTTTATATTTTTCAGTATTTATTTTGAGTTTGATAACTACTTAACAATTTTGCATACAGATAATTTGCTTAGAGTGTAAATTGTATAACATATTTGTACATATTTGTACATACATATTATTGTAAACTTTAAATTCTAATTTGAATAACATGTGTATATATGTATATGATTGTATATGTATTGTACACCGTTTTAACGTGTGCAATTTTACACGCGAGAATGTAAATCTCACAACGGAAAAGGTGACTAATATATATACAAATGAATTTAGTTTATTCCTGTTAAAGTCAGACACATTTTATAACATATATATTGATATCAGTTATTAGATTATATATTTGTTATCAAATAATGAGATAATATTAAAATCGTAATTTTTCACATAAATATCAATAGATACTATTACTATTACTATTTTATCCTATTATATTATATTTGCGAATCATATTCTACAAGTACAATATTGATTTTACTTTTTAATTCAACCTATTTACTTAGGGGTACTTTTTAAAGAACTATTTCTAAGATGTTAAATGAAATTAAGATTACGTCAGAATAAGTTGATATACTCTGAAGGGAATGTACTATTTAATTTATTAGAAGATTTAAAACAGCTAAGAGTCGTAGCTAGAGTATAAGCATTTACAATAAATGGAAACTTAGAGAAATGTTAGACAAAATATGCGAACTGTAGACTTACCGATATTTGGATTCGAACCCAAAACTGGCTTTTATCAATTTGATTATCAAAATTCGAAAATGCACTCCTTATCACGTTAAACTCGCCATGTTGTGGTTATCTGTATGGCTATCGCAAAACGCCATTTACCACTAGAAATTGCATGAAAATATATTTTGTTTCCGTATATAAAAGTTAATGAGATAGCAAATTATTTTTTTTCATAAGTTTGGTTAAGTAGCATGCACTCATTTTACGTTACCATCTTGTTTTTCATTTAGACTGGATTTACGTTTAAAATGCTTTGTTTGTTTGTTTTCAAATCTAGAGAAACTATTTGAGATATCACTTATTTTTCATTCCTTAAACCTCCGTTCCACACGATTTTTACTTGTAAGGACCTGACGGTTTACTGATTGAAGTTGATGAGAACGAGATGACAGAGGAACAGCTGGAGAGTGGTATCGACATTGTGGAAGGTGGCATGGAGGCGGAGAGGGGCCTGAAGGTTGCTCCGAGCGAACAGGACCTGATGCGAGTACTCACCGGACAGGCAAATCAGGTTGCTGAGGAGATTCTAGACACGGCGGCTGGAGGCAAAGATCTGGCTAGGGATGTCAAGGTGTGTGACAGTATTGATTTGACGTTTGTTTCTGACTTTACACATCAACCTGAAACGTATGATTGGAAAAACCATGTATTAGATGAGATCTCAAATTTATCTGCCTGAAGTGTTTCGAATATGTGTTGAAAGCTAGGAAATAAATGCACTTAGTCTTATATTTTTTAAATTTATATCGGAGAGAATTATTTTCATCGATCACTTTAGATAGTGTCAGAATATTGGTGTTGTAAGACGATACGTACGTTTATAACGTCGTATACATTTTTTGTGAATATTTAATTTTGCATTATGAAGTGCTTAAATGTTGGAGTCGCTTTCTGAAAATATTAGATTAGTTAGCATTATGAGGCCTAGATATATCTTAAGAATATTTTTGAAATACGGAATTTGAATTAGAATAATGTGGCATAATTCTGATTATTCATTCAAATAAATTAACAGGGCTCGTAATTTTTTAGAAATTCATGTATTTTTGAGTGAGTCTTGAGGTTATCAAAATTCAACAGTAATCACAAAACTTGTATCCTCCCCTTACTTTTTACTATTTGTATTATAGATATTAATGTGTGTATTTGAAAAATCTTTTTTTAATTAATTATTTGTTGTTTATATATTTCTAATTAAATTTTTAAAATATTTTCTAATACTAACTTTTTATAATTTCAACAAAGTTTTGTTCTGTTTTTTTAATAAGTTTTAATTTGTAAGAAGTTACTGTACAAAAAGTTTTATATTTAATTTTATTTATAAAATGCATCCTTAGTTTTTAAATCCAAAAATTATTGGCGCCCATAAGAGGCCACGCCTAATGCGTAGCCATACGCATCTATTAATTTAGTTTTCCAAAAAAAAATGGCCTTATACATTATGACCTAGATACGAGCTCAGTATTTAATGTAAAATTTTTTCGTAAGTACTTTAGATGAACTCATTAGCTTCTATTATTTGTTAACCGATTTATCCAAATCAGTGATTAATTTTTAACATATAAATTTCTTAATATATACCGTTAATAAAATCTAAAATTATTTATATATATATAAATTTGATAATCAAAAACGTTACTATGTTGGATGAGACAATAATATTGATTTATTATTATAGTTTATTTATAATAGTTATTATGTTAGTAAACATGTATTATTTATAATTTTAAATTTGACTTAGGGATCAGCGTGTCTCACTATTAAGCCGGAAACTCAGGCCTAAATCTAAGCTTTTATCGTTTTACATTTCCACTATCGACTTTTAAAATTCTTCTATCCTTCTATCAACATGAACTTGTATAAACTCTATTTTACTGGATAGTCCTATTATATATACCAATTAGCTTTAAATATTCTTACCCTTACTGTTCATTAATCGAATGTAAAGGTATAAATACAGATATTTTTATTATTTGAAATCTGATACAATGTAATATAAGCATACTAGTAACATTATGAATGTGTATGGTGGCAGATTGTAATATAGTTAGTGAAAACAATTTGTTATAAATATTGAAAATATCACAAGGTAGATTGTAATAATATTTGTCTTGAATGAATAATAGATTTTCGAACAAAATTTGTTTTATATAAGATATTTCAGTCATTGCAAATATATTTTAAATGTGCAATTGTAATTCATCTACTGTATTGCATTTGTGATTTTAATGTTTACTAGTATGTTATGTTTTCACAAATCTACTGTAATTACATTGATACAATAATTTTATTACGAAGTTATAATTTAATTCTACTCCTAATTAAAAATATAGTTTTACTTATATAATTATTGTCCATCTATTTTATATGTTATACATGCAAATATCATGCGTCTACAACAGTGTTATTTAATTATTATTTATTAAATACTATAACTTGCAATACTTTCCCTATATAAACGTCGTATTTCACTTTTTACTTTTCAAAGTAACTTTTTAGAGTAACATAATATAAAGCATTTATTGTAATCATTGAAATTATTTGAAACGTTCGCGTTTAAGCATTAATCTTGTAGCATGCCTTTATCTCTACATTTTCTGATTAGTTGGCCATTCGACATGTTGCTATTCAACGCGAGAACTCTCTAAATGTTGGTGTTGGCGGTGGACCCCAGTTACAGGAAGATATGGTGGGTCTGTCTAACGGTTTCCGTCTCACAGAAGGGGCCATTGATGGAGGTATCTTTGCATCGCCAACATCGGTGACTCCTGAGGAGTACAAAGAGATGATTACCGGAGCTGTGAAAACAGCAAGTAAGTACCAAGATACAATATTTGAGATTTACATACATCATTAGGATGTATGTGTAATTGTAATAAAAAACAATTTACTTGTATTTTCATTTCTGTCAGATCTGTTTCAGTCCTTTGATTTTTTTTTTGCACAAATTTCTTGCATATTTTATTCTTTTCTTATCTCATCTATTTGTGAGCTGTTCTTATCTAACATCATCCATCCTCTTCGATTTCCATTCCATTGATCCCTATTTTTATTTCCCTTCCGTCATCATTCCAGGTTTCTCTATTCGTTCTTATATTTTTCTTTCCTTTTATCTCCCTTATTCTTTTCTTTCATTACTTATACTCTGCTTTTCTCTATTCTCTCCCATTATTTCATTTTTTTAAATTTAAACTTTTTACCGTGTTTTTCTGTTTTTTTATTCTATTTAATCCTTTTTTATTTTTTTTATTTGCTGCTCGTTCTTCTGCCTATTATTCTTTTCTAGCCCTAATTCTTTATAAAGATAGTTAAAATATGGCGACTAACATTCCTATCAGGCTGTGCACTCATTGTGCATATATATGTATGCGTCAATTACAAGTACAATACCTTTATTAGCTATGCCTATAACTAAATCATGTTTCCAAAAAGGAATACAATCAAATTACAATAATCTTTTGGTCACATTCTTCTACATAATCTTTCATACGTTTGTAGGTTTCAGCATTCATATATATATACATTAAAAATTTAACTTATTTTTGCATACTTTTGGATCACTAAACTTTTTCAATTTTAAAATAAATTCACGCAACGACTCATCTCTCAATAAATTCGATCTTCTCCTCGATCAATATACTAATAAATGTAATGAGTCAATTAATTTTTCTGTAAGTCAGTATCATTTACAAGGCTAGCATTCGAACTGTTAGACAATACCTATTTCTCTTTTCAGTTCTCAACACACTTCCGGACGGAGCAATCCCAGATGATGTGGAACTCTCTGAGGAGCTACTTGCTCAACTTTCCAGCGGTACTGAGGTCGCAGCAGATCAGCTGGAAGTGGTCACCGACCCTCTCACGGGGAAGAGTATTGTTCGTGTTCGGCCACAGCAACCGGTGAACGGAGATAATGTCCTTGGGGCCCTGGCGCAGATGGAAGAAGCTGGATTGTCTTCGGAGTTGTTGCTGGCAGCTCTCTCTGGTCAGACCAATGGTGGGTGTTAGGGTTAGTGTTATATTACAGAAATACCAACAGCGTTTGTATAAGTCTGATGTGAGTAATTGGAAAATTGAGTTTCAAAGCTAGAAACAGTAATTAAAAAAAAACACCAACAGCTTAAAAACTCCAAATTACAACCTCCCACATCAAATATTCATCATTTTATAACATTTTTCAATTTTTACTAAATTTTCAGGGTATTTCGGGGTGTCCCAGGGTTCCCTAGTGCGTACTACCCCGAAGTTTAAACTCAAAATTCAATTTCGCAATTTTCACTTAAAAATGTATAATTTCAGTCTTCATTATCAAACTTTAAAAACATATATAAAAACTGTAGCATTTTTCACAAAATATTTGTTTACATTTCTCAAAATCACAACAATTCTCCAAAGTGAGCTTGCATTTTTTCACTATAACTCTATTGCTCGCAGTTCATTTGTATAAAACCTACCTATAATTTCCTCTCTATCAAGATCTTTTATTTCATATGTTATAGGGGAAGTGGAGTTCACTTTATAAACAATAAATATTTCATTTGTCCAATAACCAGTAAAACCATTTTCAAAATGGCTCTTCTATTTATATATCCGAACGCGGGTACCAATATTAAACTTAGGTTTGCTTGTTACAGTAGCATCTGCCGCTTCAACTTCAGTTTGAATAGGTATGACTTTGGTAGCGTTAATTGGAAATTTTTTTATGCTAGAGTGGATTTTGCTATTATAAAAATTCATAACTTCTGGGAGCATTTTTATCCCCTTTTGATACTTCTGTTCAGTAAATCTATTTAAATAATCTATAATAATCTATAAAAATATATTGAAAGAAAATGTGAAAGTTCATTTAAGATAGTTATTTCTTATTCTATTGCTTTTCATATTAAATATTTAGAAAATTATCCATA
>JAYRBW010059746.1:0-10800 GCA_036023295.1 Invenusta paracnida | reverse complement strand
TTTAGGTGAAGCAATAGTAGTATTAAACTGTATACAATATGACGAAGAGTGGCGACTCTATCTATCAATACTCTATGATCTAATGCTAATATTATCAATTAGTAACAATTGAAGATAGGAACATTTATTTATTGAGCTTTCATATAATATTGAAATTTTAAATATTTTTGGTGTTATTAATATTTGCATAATATTTATAGATTTTAACTTGCTTAATACAAAATTTGAGACAACTCGTCTCATTGTACACGATTTTATTAATTAAGTTTCGTTTTGATCGCATGATATATTCGTGTACAAGCTGTGATTTTGCATCAAAATTTTTAATTTACATAATTTGTTAATATATAATAATTTTTCCTCAATATATGTTTATTCAGAACAAAGGGAAGGGAGTCATTTTTTGCCTCGTTTTCGCGGAAAACAAGTTTAGATGTTCGAAATGGCGGAAATTCCAATCAGTTAAAGAGGTAGGTACATAAACAAATTATCGTAAAATCAGCTGTCTTATTATTTTCGGAATTTGTTGAATATAATATGTTAATTATGTCCAGTTTAATATTGTCATTTATGTATATATCTTTAATATGTAGATTTATTTATTTTAATGTCAAAATCATTTAATAAAATGGTTTGTTATTTAAACTATATTTAGTTGAGTGCTATGTTACAAAGTATGTTATTTCTATATAACAACTAGAATTTTAACAGTCCATATCACCCTTGTTTGTCAACAGGTCAACATCTCATCATGAAATAACCAAAGAAAACCTCTACAATCCCAGGGATTCAGAAAGTTCTACTCAAACAACACCACTGAACAGTGCGACATTGGACCCAGAACGATTTCACGTACATGATTTTATTGTTTTGCTAGTTTACTTCCCATTTTATATCTTTTCATAAAAAATGTTTCTTTGTTTTTAATAATTTTCCAAATATAGCACTATTTATAGAACATAGTGTTTTAGCTATTATTTAGATAACATATTTTTATTCCTTTTGATACTTATTACATGACATTTCTGTAATAATACCATTTTTATGTTTAATTATCTGTTTGCTGTTATATAATAATATGATATATAACAGCATAATATAGTCATATTATGATATAACTACACCTATGATATATTATGATATACACTCATTTTCTATACTTCTCAATGAAACTTTCAATAGTGCACTTTGTTAAAATATCGTCATTTACTTAAATATATCTAATTATCGTATTATCGAATTTAATATTTAAATATGTATAATTTTTTGCAAGGAGTAAAAAAGTAATTTTTTGTAAAGCTATCAAAATACTTGTAATAATTTGTTTATACGGTTTTCTGTTATCCATTTTTAGGAGTTTATTGATTGGCTTAACGTCGGCTGTCCATTAGAATCGCCAAGCCTTCTTTCGGAACCAGCCAATCAAAACTTGCCTGCTATTTCCTCGCAATCTTTTCTGCGTCGCGTCACTCAAAATGACGTTTTGCCGTGCCTCACCTTTGCCTGCCAGGCCACCACAAAGCGCATTCTACGGGCTCTTCCCAATATCGACTTTGATCTTGATCCAGTCAGATGTCCTGGGCAAGTAACTGGAACCTGCCCTTTGGTGACATCACTTCCTGTCTCATACATGCTCAAATTCAAGGTTTGATTTATATCCATTGTTGATTAATTATTATTGTTTGTCTGTAGACTATTGCGTTTCTAGATATTGATTATCTTAAAGGCTTTTTTCACTTATAAATTTTATCGCATAAAATACGTGATACATCTATCTACTGTTTACTTTTAATTCTTATCAGTCTGTATAATGCATTTAAAATATTGCTGAGGGTAAATATTAGATTTACTGTATATTTGACTTAGTTACGCTCAATAATCTAAAAATAGTTTTTGATTATGTTATTCATTACTTTTATCAGGCCTGTGATTGTTCCTCAAATTCCTCACATTTTTGAAGACTCCTCAAATTGGTCCAAAAACCTGAAATTCCTGAAATTTCTTCATAATCATGATAAAAAAATGTTTTTGTCTTAAATTTCTTAAATATTTTTGAAATAAAAAAATTCTTTATATGATATATTTTTAATTTTTTTAAATAATAAAATTTCTTTATATGATATATTTTTAATTTTTGGTCCTGGGTATTATGACATTAAACTGCAACTGCATCTTAAAATTATTATACATAAATTATAAAATTTATTGTGTAGCTAAAACAATTTCTGTTATTTAATGATTTTAGTTCTTATTTTTTCATCTTTACTATTACTCACATTTTTCCAAAGTATTCCTCACATTTTTTAAGGGTAAATTAATCATATTAAAAGTGATAGTTTATATTTAAGTATCTACCTTTATTTATTTACGACAACTGTATCTTTAGGCAGTATGCAAATTTTACATTTACTTGCAATAAATTGTTTGTAAACTGCTATTATATATATTTTCCAACAATTCAAAGCGTTTAAATAGATCACATAGGAACGAAACAGTACTATTTTATTCTTCACGTACTGCTAGACATACATATTCGTAGCACAAAACCATATTTTCTTTTTATAATTATTTTATATTTCTATAAATAATGAATCCTCTGTCCAATATTGTTAGTTTAAACAAGTTTAGTCTCATTATAACTGGAAAATTCGCAAAATATTTTCTACCAGTGGAAGCCAAACTAAATGGAGACCTAAAGTAAACAATTTACCATTTGATCTATTCAGATTCATAGTTTTTAACTTACCTAATAATCACATGTATTATTTCTGCTGCTCTGCATCTCTCTAAAGGAGCGAATTGTAGTAAACAACCACTGCAACACCCCGGACTCCGGTACAGTATCAGAGGCTTCTGGCGGGGGAGTGGAGGACGAGGCAGAGGTCCAAGTTGGGATCTCTGAACTCGCCCGTCGACGCATCGTCTCCGCCTGCAACTTTTACCAGTACCTGGGCTTTCTGGCACGAGGATTCATAGTGGAGGCAAGCAGGGAAGAACAGTACCGCTCGGTTCAACAGCATCGGAGGAACATGTCCCTTACGCGACTCGGCTTCCCTCTTCCTCCGAGCAGTTAGTGTTTTCTACCGAACATCCTAGTTAGCCTTCCACTAAACCATATTTTTCATTTTTGCTATGAGGAAACTGTATTGATTAAGTCCGAAATTATTGGTGATCATAGGAGATGATTATATTATTTTGCATCCATTTTTATTTCAACTTTAAGAGATTTCTTTAGCTGTGACAATGTACACAAGTCATGTAACAAAGCTGTTTTTCTTCCTTTGACACCATTACCATACTCGACATTTAATTTTTTATTGGAGATTACATCGTTAACTGTATTATTTTTTGTTTGTATACTGATGCAGTATTAACTATTTAAGTTGATTAATTTCTGTGTTGGTCTCTATATTTGTCAACACTGTGATTGAGCTTATTATTTATCCTTTTGAGTACGTCTAATTTAAGACTGAAGGTGCAATAGTTTTAACAGAGTTTTCAAAACCAACGCTATTACTTTTATGAAAAATTTTTGATTGTTTTGTTTTGAAATAGATTATTTTATTCATATTGACTCAATGAATATATTTAATTTCCAATTAACCGATGTCTTTTTTTATTAAGTTATATTATAATTTTTTTGAACTAGTTAAAGGTATTAAAATATTTTGTATAGTTATATATAAAGTGCAATAAATATTTATTTTTTATTTGCTACACAATCAGATCACTTCCTATAGTATATAGATTGTCATAATGTATTTGTTATGCTAGTCACAAACAAGTATTACATCTACATATATATATATATATTATGGCATTTTCAATTTATACACAATCTATACAATATTGAATACACAAATATATACATAAAACTTTCTCCTTATGTGTGCATGCTTTTGTAAAATTGCAAATATATTTGATTTAGGGTATTACGATTAATTTTCTATTATATGGGTACACATAATCTCAAATTTGCCTTAATAATTTTTTTAGTGCCAATAAACAGAATGTTACCATTACATTATTGTCTATTTTCCTTTTTTGATCAAGTGCATTATTAATTTATTTTCAGTATTGTCAGTTTGATGAAGACAATCGATTATATTAACATATTTTAAAATATTTTTTTATGTACAGTGTTTATATCCGTATTTTACACATATTTAATTTTTTCTGTTTAAATTGTTTATTGTTTATTAACTATTGTTTTCTTAATTGCAGAAATTTATACCACTATTGTAATTTAAAACGTGTTTCTTGTTTTTAACAATTAAACATTTTTATATCTCTTAGTTAATTTTTCTGTTTTAATATTACAAATTTCGTTTCTAAAGAATTTGTTTAATATTTATTTATTATAATTTGGTAAAGTGTAATTTACGATTTTCTAAAATATAAATAATGGTGATATTTTATTGTCTCATTTCATCGTGTTACAATAATGTACATATGTTGAAAACTATTAAATTTGTAAAACTAACTAAAATCATTAGAATGTATCCTTTCATTAGTAAAATCAAATTTATATCATTTTCGTCTAGTTCGATTTCATGAATAAATTTTTTCTTAAAAGTCTAAAAATCAATATAAAGTACTTTTGAACTCTATACTAACATATTTTGTTTTCACATTTTTAAAATAGTTCGGCATGCATAGTGCATGTTTTAAATTTTACCTATTTTAAATTCCTTAAAATTTTGTCTAGAATTCTTTTAGTTTTCTCCATTCATATTCGAATTTTAATAAACAAAATTTTTAATAATTTCATGTTCTTTTAAATATACTTTTTTTATACTTTTAATGTTATTATTACATCCTAATAAAACATACTAATATTGTGTATTAATTATACTTCTTAATAATAAATACATGTACAAAAGAATGCTAATGCTCTCTTAATTATTCCCTATTGAAGCAAATAATATTGAAAAAAGTTGAATATTGAAATTATCCTTTGTAATGAAATATTGTATCGCTGTATACATTTTTGTTAGGGATATATAATATGTATATACATAATTGTAAAATACAGCCTGTATTAGGTTGTGTGGGAATGCTTCATAGATGAAACTATATATAATATGTGGAATCAAACAGTTTCTGTAGATCTTACTGAATCTAGTGCTGTGCATTTTATATTAAGCATGTATATATATCAACTTTCCTGCAAAAAGATATCACATTTTCTGAACTAGATTATTATCAGACATGCGCTATCTAATTTCCTATAGTAATGGAATACTTGTAATTTGCTGGTATATATAATGTAATTTACTTTCAGTTCTATCGATATGGTCATACTTTCATGGAATAATTATTTTTGATTAAATAATGTTCTACGAGTAGTGAAAGCAGTACATATGTATATTCTTAAGTGGGACGTGCTCTTTTAATGTTGAATATGATTGATAACGTTGGGTGATTATATTTTTTATTTATTTAGTTAATCCATTATAGAGAAAGTGTGAGCAGACATTTTTTAAACTAAGCGTCAGAAATAATTCCACTTCTCAATCCACAAACAACTCTATTCATTTCTATTTTAGTTTATTTCCCATCACTGTTAATATGTTTAATTAATCTTCTACGTGAAGAGACTAATTCAAGTTTTACAGTATAATACTTATCTTGATTGTTAAATTATTTTTGTACAATTAAATCTATTGCATATAGTCTAAAAGAAATCTATTTTTATTCTTGTCATAATTTGCATGTAAAATAAGCATAGGCATACTATATAATTCATAATAAATATTGCATTTTTAAATATATTTGAACTAGATTTATTAAATTATAATATTACAAGTATTGTTATATCGATTAATTATCTTAATATTACTTAGATTGATGGTCTACTTTATTGAGTAATAATTTTTATTTTATTACTTTAACATGCGATATTTTTTTATATAATAGAAAATTCACAGAACTCAAATTAGTTATGTGCATTGCAGAAATTTATTGTTTCTTGCTAACTTAACGGATTTCTTTTTTAAAACTTGAAGTAATGTGAAACTAAGCAAATTTATATCACTGTAAATTAAAATGTATGTAATTTTGTTTTTTTAATTATATGATAGTTCCATACTTGTGCTTGTTCGGTTTAAGAATCGACAAATTACAAAAATGTATGATGTTTTAATGTTACATTATTGAGTTAATGATTATTTAGGTTTTCTTCTTTCTACAGATTTTAGGAGTACTCATTTCGGAATGGCCACATGTAGCGAAATAAATACGCCTGTGTATTCTTCGACTAACTCACAAAATCAAAATTACAATGGTAATTTCATCTACCTTATTTACTACTTAACTTATTGTCGTATATTTAAGGAAAACTATGTAATTAATTATTTGTTATAGTTTCATATATAGATTATACATTTTGTCTTGTAGTGTAATGAATTTTTAACGTGATGTTTATAGAAACATTTAAAAATTTCTTAACTTTACGTTTTTAAATTTAGTGTTTTAGCTAGTTTAATTTACACTATGTATTACATCGACATTGTTAATTTTCATTCTTATATTGCTTAAGCTGCTTATTCAATTTTATTATCTTATTTGATTTTGTCATTTTATATATGTTGCGGTCATTATTTGTTATATCTCTGTTTGGGTAAAGGACATCTGAATTACATAATTTTAAATTACACTAAATTCTGAAAGATAGTTTGTTATTCATAAATAAAATAACAGTCAACAATGAACAATTTATAAGTTTAGATAATCTATTTATATATAACCATATAATGTATATGAGTTTGTGTTTCTGATTTTTAAGCACTTGCTATATATTTTTTATTAGCATGTATTTTGTATTATCTGTGAGTATACGGCACTTAATAAAGTCGTGACAGCGTTAGATTTTTCAATTTCAGTTCCTAAAACATTGGATTTTGATAACGTTGGAGTCTGATACCGTAGCAGTTGCCATTTAACCAGAATTTAATATGTTAACAAAATAAGTTATGTCATAAATGAAGCTTGTGCAAATACATTAAAAAAGACAGGGAAGAGAAAGAAGAAGAACCAAACGCATCTATATCACGTGTTAACAATATCATAATAGTATTATGTTAACAATACATTAAGTTATCACGAATTTTGCCAAATTAGCAATAGTGGAATCGCAAGATGCATGCTCTTAGCAATGTTATCTTAGTAAGTGCATAACTATTGTTGATTAAATAATTCAGTCTGTGCTCACTCAGCAAAAGCCGTGGTTAGTCCATCCATCTTATTACACTGATCGAGTCGCTTCACTTCAACCGTGCATTCTGCGATGAAAGTAGTGTTCTGAAATGTTACCTGCAAAACATACACATTCTAAATTAAAATAGGTTACAATTTGAAAAATCTAACGCTGTCATGGAGTGCGATACTATTGAAATGAGACCAAACTCAGTCCATATCGAATTGCAGTATACTGAGCTTATAAGCGAAAAATAAATGAATATATATGTATATACATTTCTCTAATGTGAAAATATTTGAGAATATTCAAATATATATTATTAGATTTAAAGATCACATTCTGGAAATGATTACATACACCCTTTCTCTCATGATCACTGACTGGGCTACCAGCGGATCTATCACTTCAACAGCAGGGAGGAGAACTGTGCCAACCACCCGCCTACTGCTCCTCTGAAGAAGGGACAGTGCCGTATCTCGTACCTCTGCCACCGCCCTACACCCTCCCCCCACCTCCACAGGCGGGAGCTGAATGGAATGCTACGGTGCCAACTCTTGCGGAACCCAGTAAGGAATCGCCTCCCGAATACAACTTCAAAGGTAAGTCGACTAATGGCTTCCTATAACCACAAGAAATCTAATAATATGCTTAAAAATATAACAATAGAAACGACAAGTTTATAATGACATTTATGTTTTAAGTATACACGGCTAAAATGACTTAGTAAAGAAATAACAAAGCTATCTATCTAACTTGTTTTGTCTACAAAATGGACAAATTTATATGTTATAAATATCTCGCTTACGTTTAATTTTTTTATTTTGTATTAAGGATAGAAATCTTTTAAATATGTAAGGAGAATATGTAAACAGAAAACCGTAGCTTTAATTAAATTTAAACAAATCGACTATTATTTTTTTATAGAGTGACGTCATTATGCCCTTTGAAATACTCGATTCGCGCCTTATTAGATAACTGGTCTTATTCTGTTAGTGAAAATGGCGAGAAATGTAATTTTCATTTTTTCATTTAGTTTACAGATTTTTATCGACACTATAATATGTTATCATTTAACAGTACTTTTACTATTTATTGCTCATGATGTATGTTGGTAGCGCCTAAATGCATTTGAGAACGTAAATGTCATACATTATTTTTTTTTAAATGTATTGTTACTGTAATTTTATTTCATCTTTAATAAGAAATTTTATCTTAACTGTGAAACGCTTATTTTTTATTGGTACTAAATATATAAGCAGTATTAATATATGAATATGCAATGTATTTGCTAATTCAACAGGCTTGTGATAACAAATTTAATAAGAAATAAATAGATTTATATTTTATTTCCTAAAAATATAAATCCATTATTAAAATATATTACAATTAATAACATTATAAATATATTTTATTGCTTTTACGTAAAATATTACTGAAATAGCTATATAGTAGTATATTAATTACATTTAACATTATAAAAATAACAACCCTTTAATGACAACTACTCTTGATTCTTTCTACCAGACCATCAGTACATCCAGTATGTACCGATGGGGCAGCCGATGGCACCCAAATTCATGCAGTTCAATCAGACGGGCCGCGTCTTTGCTGCTGATTTCTATCCAGAGTGTCGACGTCAAGGCAACAAGTCGCAATCCATTGGACCAATGTTTGAGCCGTTCAGGTTGCTTACTCATTTCGAACTACATTTAATTAGAACATTTAAAATAATATCTATTCTTTGTTTTTTTAATATGTGTAGAAATATTGTCGAAATCTTAATTGAAAAGCTATATCATTTATTTGATATTGTTTATCTGTTTGGCTGTATCACAAAAGTATGTATTGGTTATAAAACATACATTTTTGGTACAAGACATTTCTTGTCTATCACTTAATCAGCTTTATTTGTTTCTATTATTGGAAATATCTTTTCGACATATTCTTAATAAAATCAACGTTTCTTTATTTTGGAATTTTTAAACTTTAATTTATACAATCACATTTGTTGTCGTAAACCATTTGTAAGTCTCACTAACTTTAACTGCAAAATTTACATGATTTTAAAATCCTGGATAATATAATGTTGCTATTTTTGTATTCCGGTTAAAGTAAAATTTATATTGATTTTGAAAAAAGGTTTTTGTTCTTACTGAAATAATTCATTCAGTATTATGCTATGTTTATTATTTCTAAATTTCTTTACTGTTGACAAAAAAACATTTTTTCAAATTTCTATATGAACTGAATTGAAGTAATTCTGTTAAATTGCTAATACTGTTTACGTTTTATTGTATTTTTATTGGAAACAAACTGATTTCCCTTTAATTCTAAGTGTTATGTTTAGAGTTTGATATTACCCCCACAATGCTACTTGGATGCTCTCAAAAGCCCAGTATGGATATTACATCAATACACAGTAGATATATCCTCCTCCCCTCCAGCTGTTTGATCCAGCAGGCAAACTACTGGCTGGCAGAAAACCCTAGCTATGAGATCATGTCTTGCGAGTCTGTGGAGCGAGACTGCAACTTCCAGGGTCACATTGACATGACGACCAGTGTCCGCTTTGAGTCCGCTTTCGGTATGCGTCTCTTCGTGCGTGGTTTGCGTCTTTGGCTCCGTCAGCCAACCTTCCCTACTACGTCTGGAGTACCAGCAGCACCAAAGCAGATTTGGTACATCAATGTCATGCCACGATATATTGGGAACACGGCCTCCTGTGCATCCTTTGTGAGTATGCCTATTCAAAACATACTTGCAGAAAATGTTAGCTTCGGGATTTTAGTAAAAATTATATTAGTATATTAAACGAATTAATTTAATAGACAATTTAACCTTTTCGCAGTTTTAAGTTTTTTAAGTATCAGTATTTTTAAATTAAGCTTTAATAGCGTAATATTAGCGTGTTGTATATGTTAGTAATATATTATGTAATCGATTTTATGTGTAATAAAACAATTTGATTAATTTTTTTTATATTTCTCTAGATATCTATATAAATTTTAGTATACCTATAGATGTTAAAGACTATTTTTATTTAAATATTTTATTTAGCGTTAAAATTCGATTGCACAGTATGACACCTGCAACACCTGGACTTGTCCTCTAGTAATCTATAATATTTTCCAAATATTACTAAACATTTCATTTAGGCACATATCCATATTAGGCGTAAATCGATCAAAACTGGATACTAGATAAACCGGCGATTGTGGAGTTGTTGGCCGTAAATTAATTTTTTCCGGAAAATAAATAAAACATAAAAAAAATAAATGTAATTGAATTTATATATCGTAATATTATCGTAAAGGATAGTGAGATGCTTGATAATCATAGTGTGGTTGCGGCCGCAGGCGGCCAACAGATTTTAGTAGTGTATAGGAGTTATAATTGTTAAACGTCAAAAAAACAAAAAATAAATGTAATTAATAATATATACATTAAATATACATATGTATATATTATATACTCATACACACTACTAAAAGCTGGCGGCCGCAACCACACCACGATTATCAACAGGGTGTCCGCGCACCGGGAAAAACCGGGGAAATGAAAATAAACCGGGAAAACCGGGAAAAACCGGGAAACTGAAA
>JAYRBW010059735.1:0-10801 GCA_036023295.1 Invenusta paracnida | reverse complement strand
TAACACTAAAACTTTGACCATAACACATGAGGAAAATAGTCGTTTTACTGTTTTTACATTACTGTCCGACATTTGCCTATTTTACCCTATATTGTGGTGTATAAATTGTGCAGACTACTAGTTTGTTGCCACGAGAGAGATCTGATAACCATGTACCACTTTTCATACTGTAGTTAAAATAGCGGTCGAATATCAAAAATACTTTGCTGTGATGGGTCTTCTGTTCGATATATTTGACAAAGACAGATATCTATTTACTTTGAATTGCATTACTTGGCCAGTCTGTGTATCACACACAAAATAGCGCACCCATCGATGATGTTGACGTCTGAATTTGTTGAAGGGGTAGTTACTTGTAACTTTCTTTAATATGGATTTAGATGTCGAAATTCTCATTTGGCCATTGTCATAAAAAATTGATGATGGTAGGATTGCCAATTTATACCTCAATAAGGATTTGAAGTACATATTTTGCGATTGCTGCAATACAAGGAGTCTTGAATAAATAAAATTGGTATCATATACATTAATCGATTCTATTTTCAGTGACTTTGGTAGCCGCTATTGTGATGATTTTTTTACTTAATGGTTCATTAAACCAGAAGGTCATCTTGCTGCTGCTCACAGACTTTTACTCATACATTAACCTCCTTTCTCTTAATTACTCACCCTGTCACTAATTTCACTAACCCTTGAGGGTGACAATTGGAATCAAGGGGATTTATACACAGTTGCAACTTATTTCTCAAATTGTTAAGGTCCACTCCGTCGGATGTAATTCACGAATTGCCCCCTTCCTTGTGCTCGTAGTATTGATCTGTCACGTGGCTTATACCTGAAACGATCTCACTGCAAATGTGGATGCTAAAGGCCCATCGCTTTACCATAGACGGTTTGAGTAACTCCGATGATTCCATTTGGACCCTTTCCATAACGCATAATGTCGTTTCGATATACATATCTGACCAGATACCATTACAGAGTCCACAGTTATGACGCATGACGTGTTAACCTTTCAAGAACTTCAACTAAAGTTTTTTCGGTCATCGTTCGATTGACTAAAGACAGTTAAATGAATATTTGGCATGGTTAAAATGTTCAACTGCAAAGAAATATAGTATCATTTGGTGCCCTGCCCAATCACCTTCGCGTTCAGCTTTTACAAAAGCTAGCATGGTACAGTTAGCCAACAGTGAGCTGTTCTGTTGTTATCAGCTGCGATTTTTAGATATTTCATTAAATCCACGTAACTTTTGGTCCTGTTGATGATATCACGTAGAATTTTTTCGGTTACTAACTACAATGCCCTAATATTCTGTGTGAACTTCTTGCCGGTCAACATCTTTGCCACTCCTCCGAACGATGACTGCCGAATATCTTCTAGACCATTGTTGACCATGTTCAGATACTTCCATAAATTACACCGATAAAATTAGAAAAGATTATTATAATTGAAAAACACGATTTAATATCGACAATGCTTGTAGTAGTATGAGTATTGAAATTAATTTAATTAATTACAAATTTAAGCGCCAAGTTAAAACACGCTTTATGAGTTATTGTGACATTTTTAGGTAGACTTTCTTAAAATTTGATTGTAATTATATTAAAAGTAATTGAAAAACTGTATTGAACTTGTAAAAGTGAATTAGTAACATACTTATTAATATTGTACATACCTACGCGTATCAATTATTTTATTTACAAATTTATAAGTAATTTACCTAAAGATACGTAGTTTCTAATTGGATTATAAATATTACATAACTATAATAACGATAATTAATTTGAAACTTACCTAGTTAATTCATATTGCGTTCAGGGAATACTGGAACAAATTTAGGTATAGTGTATCCAAGAAAATCGAAAGTGTAACGATTAAAATATTTAAAGCAGATAAACAAATAATAACCTCTTCATTACCACTAGAAAAATGTCTGTGTTGCTACTGTGTAATTTTTTCAAACAATAAAATTTTACGTCATAATAGACTCGCGTTTGGTTGGTCACCGTAGTTGGATGCATCGATAATTTTATTTGAAAGTACATCCTGCATTTGAATATAATGCCTATTGTGAACAACGATACACTGCTTATTTATCAACAGAAATATACATATATACATACGTATATATATGTACGTATTTAGATACACATAAAATTGTATTTGATTCGGGAATTGCATTTTAGGGTTATATAATTATTTGATGATCATAAAATTGATTTCATTGTATTTATTGACTCCAAATATGGTATAGACACCAACATTATTGAATGTATAGAACTCGAGATATTGGTTGAAATTGATTTTTACATAATGAAAAATACATTTTGTGAAAATTATCAAAGGTGACAAGGTCGGATCAACTGAATTCGGAATCAGTATGATTTTTTTATATAGAAAGTGTAAAAAAACTAGGAGGATGCCAAAACAAGGTTCAGTGAAAAATCACCGGATGATCGCTCAGGATAGCATTAAAATACGCTGTTGAACAACATAGTTTATAATTACTTTTAATCGTTGTCAGGGTTGGTCCTAGAAATTTTTATATGGGAGCACAATATTTTCTAGGGGCGCAAAGTTAAAGGTAAAAGAGCGATAGAAGATGAGTACTATTTTCAAGCAACAAGTGCATATTTCACTTATTTACTTACTTGTATTACTTATATTTTTGTTTCTTATTAGTCATTGGTACATTTTTTAAAAGTGCCAAGAAATTGACCTATGGATAGCACGTGCTGTGGTCCCTCTGGGCTGCTACTGATTGTAGACAAAAACATTTATTTAACTATCGAACAAATGACATCAATCTAGTCTCAAATTAGGCTTATTTTAATGGAGATATTTGTCAATCGTTAACGTTCAATATTTTATGTTGCCTGGGCGCATTTGATATATGTGTCAACAATTATTAATCTGACAAAGTCTGTAAATTTAAAATTCAATCTCAACTTTTTCTATTGGGTCTAAGATCGACGTACTTGTTCTAGTGCCAATCTATTTCGGGAAAAGCTTTAAATAAAAATGTAATTCGTTAAAACTTGACTTACAAAAACATTTACTAAAATTCTGCCAATTATTTTACAATTTTAGATTTCCATTCTTGAGCGGTTACTCAATTTAGCGTTGTCCCTTGTCAATCGCCAGAGAAAATATATTGTATCACGTGGTCTTTCAAACAAATATCTTGAGAATGATTTTAAAAATATAATACACGGTGAGATTTTAATTATTGTTTTTAATTTTTTTAGTTTTTAACTTTTATTTTTCTTGTTCCATTAAATGTTTATCCATAATATAAATTTTGGAACCACAAATATAATATCAAAATAATTTATTTAAAAATGAGTTACACAAACGTTATAAAAATTTATACTATTCATTTGAACATTTAAATTTTGGCACACATCAACGCATAATACTAAACCCATACGAATTGTTTTACATATTATGTTGTTAAGTAAACAAAAAATATAAATAACGACAATCAATAGAAGATCAAATTTTATTAACTTACCTATTTTTTATATAATATTGTACACCATAATGTTATTATTAATTTTAATTTTTCATAGTTCGATTTAATTGATGGAATGATTATATATATATATATTAATAAGAAATACGTTTGTATGATATGTGCATTGTGTTCACAATTTAGAGATTGAATCTCACCAAGACTCTCTTCCACTATTGTATGGGATCATTCAGACGGTTTCAGATGCCGAGTCTGAATCACAGGAATCGGTGCTGAGTACACCCTCGCATATTTCAAACACTGTACGAGGTAAGTAAAAATCTTTATTTTAGCTGAATTCTTTAATTGCAATACCATGATTTTATATTAATTGTAATATTTTGATAATTTCATATAATTTGTAATCTTTTTAAATAATTCATTATATTTATTATCTTTAATAAAAATGCTAGTAATTTTTCTGTTTTGTTATTATGTACTGCAGTTGTTTTAGATTTCCAAATACAATAAATGACAACAAAGTTCTATTAAACAAAGACTTATTTTATATAACTCATACTATTTGAAAGTCAGCAAAAATAACGCTGTCTCCCTTTTCACTAATATTAATTTGCTTGTTAGCATTGATTGTTTCTATGATCTTCTAAGGCTTGCTTCTAAAGATAACTTTTCCTTTTAATGATATATTTTACCAACAAATTGTTGGCTTTTCAGTGGGAAATTCTCTCTCCCCGGTTTTAGATTATATTTTCTTATAACATATTATTGAAAGTGAACTTCTTCCCAATTTTTCTGGTAATAAACCCTTTTTTCTGTGTTCGTTACTTTTACAATGTTTTAGCTATAGTAGGGTTTATTCAGATTTCGACCTCACCTGTTTTCTTAGTTTTATGAATAGTTTCTACTCCTCTTAAATTCACCCATGAATCACAAATAATTCAATCGCTTTCCTTGTTAATGTTATTTTAAAAAGTAATTATTTTCTTAAAAGTAAGGTCGCAAATAGTTTTTCGTAAGCCTATAGTACTTTTTCAAATTCCTATCTCTATTTTTGCAATGTTTTAGCTATAGTAGGGTTTATTCAGATTTCAACCTCACCTGTTTTCTTAGTTTCATGAATAGTTTCTACTCTTCTCTTAAATTCACCCATGAATCACAAATAATTCAATCGCTTTCCTTGTTAATGTTATTTTAAAAAGTAATTATTCTCTTAAAAGTAAGGTCGCAAAAGGTTTTTCGTAAGCCTATAGTACTTTTTCAAATTCCTATCTCTATTTTTTATTTTTTATTCTAATAAAATCAAAACTTTGATTGCTCAAATTTTATTCTTGTGTGCTCTTTGCTCAAGTAGCTCTGGATTTTTAGATGATGACATAGCATTCATCAAGAAATCTCTTTCAACCTCTTTCTCTTTGTGTATTGACTTACCCCAAATTTATTCTTCAAAAAAACTCTTCTGGCAAATGATCTCTCTATAATCCTAAAATCAGAATTCCTTTCTCTCTCAAGAATAAAATATTTGTTCCGTTTACTCCGTCTTTATATCCAAAAAACAACAAATCTCTAGCTAATTAGTTCCAATCTAATATTATTTTTAATTATCCGAACAAACTGAAATTTAATATTTGTTCTAATCGCTTTTTCCCTCCAGCTTCTCTTCACAAACCGGGTGTTTACCGTATTTCTTGTAAACACTGTATTCCGATTTACAAAAGAAAAACGGCTCAGTATTTTTCCACTCGTTTAAAAGAACATAAAGCCGCTTTTTAAAAATAATAGTATTAATAATGCTTTTTCTTAATCACTCAAGTTTCACTGGCCACACAATCAATTTTCCACTTCTAATCTTTTTTAGAATTATAATAATTTTAAAGTTGCGCACATCGTTAAAGCAGCTTTTATTTAATTTAATAATAATAATACCCTTAATCTAAATTTGCCGGCTTTTTTAATATTAATATTTCGCCTGCTAAATCTGTAATTAATGTCCTCAAGCTTTCTTCTTTACATCCAATATAACCCTGGCCTAGCTTTGATTTGTACTTATTTCGTGTTTTTAGTGACTAATATACATGGATCTATTAATGTGATTTTATAATGTTAATTGTTTCGTGATTTATTATTAGTTTTAATTATTTAGTTTAATATATTTAAGCCATTTACATCTTTGTCTCCCTGTCTTGATAGAATAGTAACTAATCCAAACGTTTCGGAGTATAGATTTATTTTTACTTGTCTATGATAAACACTGACATTAGTGTTTTTACTATTCTATTTAATTGTTAATAATTATTTATTTAAATTTGAGTTATTTATCGCCAGTTTATGAATTTAATAATTGTGCAAATTACTTTTAATTTTGTTACTATTAAGAAATCTTTATATACATATAACATACTTTACTTATGAAGTATGACTGTTTATTCTATTGAACTTATTTAGTTGAAATATTATATGTTTATCCATATTATTATATTAAGAATCATTGGTTGGTTATGTTTCATTAATACAAAAAAACCTAACGATATTTATAAATTTAAAAAACTAATTTTCTATAGAATGGAGTTTTTAATTTCCTGTTCACTGATAATAAAAGAAACAGTGACATTACAATTAAGCATAAATATATATTTGTGCTGGTCTCTTCAATTTTCAGTTACAAAGCGTCGTCTACCAATAGTGTGCATGGAAGCTGATCAGTTACACGATGACTCCCACTCCAGTTTGAAGTTATCATCTATGAGTAACATTCAGCTCGACAAACAGTCGGGATCCACGAGTAAAAGAGCGCGTTACGATTTCCAATTTTCTCATCAGCAACAGCAGCAACAAGGGGACTTATCCCAGATAATGGCGACACCTCCTTCGATAACAAGTAGTGACAGCGTTTGTTCAGCACCTATGTTATTAGGCAGCAAGACTGTTAACCGCCCCGCCCGGAATCCACTCACCCCCGAGTCTACAATCGTGGTTGATACTAGAACTGTGGTTCGTCCAAATAACCGCCGACAGCAACAAGCACTCACCTCGCCGGAATCTTCACAGCCGACCTCTTCGGTAATTGTAGATACGAGAACTGTCCGCCGGAAGCGGCGGTCCTCGCAACTAGATGTTTCCCATAGCAACTACTTGCAGCATGCCAATAACTGCGGTGGTGGTGGTGGAGTAGTGGTGAGGCAGCCTCTCAGTCAAATCTCTACCAATCTTTCCTCCGTTTTTGGAAGTAGTAGTATTTGCACAGAGCTTTCCTTCGATGATTCTACTCTCAAAGGTTTGTGAAAGAAATTTATTTTGATTTACCAGTCCTTTTGTCATAGAAATAAAGAGTTTAACCACCCATAGTTTGTGGTTAAATGTAATGTTATTCTTATACTATACATATAATGTATATGGCTTAATTTACTTTTCTCTCAATAAATTACTATTTCCCCTTTTTAATTTTTATATAATAAGTTATAAATGAAAATTTAATGTTATTATTGTAAGATCTGATATTTAAAACGGTTAAATTCGATTATTTAAATTCTATTTGTGT
The DNA here is from genome assembly GCA_036023295.1 of Invenusta paracnida. Lineage (NCBI taxonomy): Eukaryota > Metazoa > Platyhelminthes > Proseriata > Coelogynoporidae > Invenusta > Invenusta paracnida. The sequence goes on along the minus strand of JAYRBW010059735.1, from coordinate 3,787 downwards.
ATACACAAAAGGTTTATTTCTGTTATAAGTAAAATCTGGACTCCAAAAATCTAAGATTAATAAATTTTACAATGCAGCTATTTTTAGTTTGAATTAAAAGTCTAAAAAATTATTATATGTTGCTTGGTCTGCTTATCTATGTTTTCTGAGTTTCGATTAATTTTACGTCATATGGCTGATAAATTCTTGGTTATGGTATTAAATGCATTATTTTTTTGACTATTTCTATTATTATGCTGTATTATTTTTTTACAATGGCAGTATGTATATTAATTAATTATTTTTATCATTAAAAATGTGCCTTTACCAAGAAATGTTCTGAATTTTGGTCAAGTATTCTAATTTTTGAATTAAATATACATATGACACGTTAATTTATTTGTGTTGCCAGCATTTTAATATTTTAATATAAGTGTCTTGTTTGTGTCAATCTTATCAGTAGCTGAAAATTATACCTGCTACATTATTTAAGTACGTCGTTTTTTTACTTTAATTTTTGCGATGCTGTCGTTTTAATTTAATTTTTTTAGATAAATTTGGTTCTAAAACAAAACTATCAATTATACCATAACATATCTTTTAAAACATCATTAGGCATCAATATGCTATCTTGGCCTTCATTGTCATGGGATTTCTAAGTGAAAAATAGGTGATAAGAAAATAAGTGTTTCACTAAACTTATATGAGCTATATCCAGTTTTGTGTATTTAACTACGACTGGCATTTAAAATTTGAACACCATTTTAAATATAATAAGCTAGATGTGATTGTTCTATCAGCATTTTTCGATTTATCTCGAAATTATTGTTACATTTTGGATTAATTGACTTGGCTTTTCTTTTTATTAAAATGAAATATCCAAGTTATAGCTTTGGGATTAGGCTCGGGTCCCATTTACTTCATGGCCCTGACCCCTACTCCGATTACACTAAAACAGCAATTAAGAACAAAGTTGTTTCAATTTGAAAATGCGCTCGTACTAAACGCAATTACAAAATACTAATTAACGTATGGTAACCGTAAAAGTAAGATACACTGAAAATTGACTCTGAGGATTAAAAATTTAAGATTCACGAAAAAACGGCCACTTATTGTGTCACTTAAAAGAGAGAAAACACATACAACAGATATAATCGACAATGACCAGGTTCAAGACATGCATGTAACACCATGTGAACATGTGCCATGGAACTTCATTCATTGAAGCCCGGAAATTTTTCTCTTCATTGTTGAAGCTCCATCAAATGATCACGAGGTATAATTTTGCAGGCTCATCGATTTTCATAAATGCTGAATGAACATCTAGTAAAGTAAAACAATCTTCAAAATGCAATAATTACGGTAATAAAGTATTCTAATAAATAATCCATATTTTAATGTTTTACAAATTTTGAATGCTACTTTATATTATTATTTTAATAGGGTATTTGTCCACACCTATTTATGAGTCATGCACACCTCACCATCTATAATACATTCCTTGACAGAGTCCAGATCCTTAATGGCTACGGTCCCACAGCTCATCCTCCCGGTGGTGTGCTCCCCTCAGTCAGTTAACAACACTAGAATTGGTGGAGCTAGCTCCCGACAGTTCAAGAAACAGCCTCGATCCCGTGCCTCCCTTCGCCTCGCTCTTAAAGCCATCAAACAGAGACAGCAACAACAACACACACAGTCCACACATAATAATCACCAGCATGCATTTGATCCCCAGTACTCATCGACAAATTCATCAACCGCAACAAAGAGTGGAGTGTATCATCAAATCGCGGCGTCGTCTCGTCGTGTTAGCTTAATCCCAGTGAGTAGTGTTATGAGCCAGCCTCCCAGTTTGCCACCAAGTTTTGTGAACAGTCGGCCTGGCCCACGAAAGAGTCACGTGACTAAACTTAATCGCCTCGGTATCCCCTCCCTCTTTCAGTAACTCTTCAACGTTCGTCGAAGAATATATGCGTGTACACAAATTTTCTACACAAGCCCAGAGCTTCTGTAAATGTCATATTTGCTTTTGTTTGTAATGTATTATTTATAAGTAAGTGTGTTATCTAGTAGTTTTTATAATATAATGTATTTTGTTTATTGCTTTTGTGGTATATCGTGTTTCTAGTTTAACTTTACAATCTAGTGTATAAGTTTAAAAAAACCTAGGAATAATATAATTAAATAATTTCCTACAAATTATCTATTATTTTAAACTGCTGTTATAATGAGATATTGTGCGTATAAATATACATGTATAGTACTTAAATGCGAAGGAATTTCCCCACTAATATTAGCTTATATTTCTCAAGTATTATATTTTAGTAACCTTAAAAATATGTTTTGTTAATTAATACTTTATTGCAGACAGTTTTGTGGTTGATTTGTTTACATTTTAAAAGACCTCTTTATTCAAATGTTTGTGTATGACAAATTTAATGTACACTACAATAAATGAAATACTTAACGATTCATATTAAATTATGATAAAATTTGAAGTGCTATTTAATTCTTATTTATTTGTTCTGAAAATACATATTAGATATTGTGTTGTTTTATTTGTTTAGATTTAGGTATCAGACAGTTACTCTATAGAAGTGTCACACTTTGTTATTGCTGAAATATTGGAATTTATAGTTTTTAACAAGTAACTCTTTGAGTAGCAAATATAATATTCCTCTTTTCATATAGTTGTAGTATTCTGATTATAATTAGTCTTTTTTATTGATAACCATTCATTGTTATCTGGTAGCTAAAAATAGTTAAATATGTTATCTAAGAATATTATACATATTAGGTTATGTATACAGCTGTTGTATCGAATCAATCATCGCGCTATAAATTTTCGTCATTAAAAATTATTTCAACGAATATATATTAGGTAGGCAACAACGATTGCTGCTTTTCCTGTTCACTAACTCTACCCAATTAATATAATTATTAATGAAATTTTGCCAGAGTATCAAAATATAACAAAGACAAATTTAGGAAAACGTGAATACATATGTATTTGGACATTAAATAATGAGACTAACTCTACTATTATTCTACTAGCTCATTGTCCCAACTTAACGGACGAAATGACCAAGCATCCTTTTGATTCTATTCTTTACAAACTCCTTACTAATAAGAAATCTCAATTTTATTCTTGGAGATTAACCTTCCTTCTTCCCACACTTCATTCTCTGAGATTAACCTTCTTTCTTCCTACACTTTATTCTCTGAGATTAACCTTCCTTATTCCTACACTTTATTCCATGAGATTAACCTTCCTTCTTCCTACACTTTATTCTCTGAGATTAACCTTCCTTCTTCCTACACTTTATTCTCTGAAATTAACCTTCCTTCTTCCTACACTATTTTCGGAGATTAACCTTTCTTCCTACACTTTATTCTCTGAGATTAACCTTCTTCCTACACTTTATTCTCGAAGAGTAATCTTCCTTCTTCCTACACTTTATTCTCGGAGATTAACCTTCCTTCTTCCTACACTTTATTATCGGAGATTAACCTTCCTTCTTCCTACTTTATTCTCTGAGATTAACCTTCCTTCTTCCTACACTTTATTTTCTGAGATTAACCTTCCTTCCTACACTTTATTCTCTGAGATTAACCTTCCTTCTTCCTACACTTCATTCTCTGAGATTAACCTCCTTCCTACACTTTATTCTCTGAGATTAACCTTCCTTCTTCCTACACTATTCTCGGAGATTAACCTTCCTTTTTAGACAATCATTGATTTAGTCTATTTAGTACTTATCGCTGAAAAATAATTTTAGTGCAATTTTGGATAAAATCCTATCATTTT
>JAYRBW010059724.1:0-10801 GCA_036023295.1 Invenusta paracnida | reverse complement strand
ACGTATACCTCGTTTTGAGTGGCAATTCTTAGAGATTTACCAGGTAAACCATACTGGACCTCCTCGGCCGCCATACAGAACGGGCAGCTTGGGGTGAGACGAAGGAAAGGATTTTATATCTGACGAGTCCTGTTTATTTCCTACAATCTACACGAAATTTCCAGGATTAATATACTATCATTCACAAATATTCAATCTGTGAAATAAGAAATTTTGGTTGATGATTTATTTAGAATTTTAAAGGGGTATTGTGTTGTGTGTTACGTCCAGTGTGTTTATATATTAATATGGAAGGGCAGTGAATTTTTAGATTAACGGTACCGCGGGAGTTTAAGGAGGGAGCAGATTTCACTGATTGGGGGGTGTCTGTATAAAATTATTGCGTACATTACGAGGCGTCGATGGTTGAATTTTTGGAGTTTACTGTTGCAGTTAGTGCCAGGGCGTTTTTCAAATACTATCTTAGAGGGTAAAGCGCAAGGTTGTGATTTTAAAAAGGTATATAGAAAATTGAAAGAAGTAATAGAAGGTAAAAAATCGGCAATGGCATGTCAGGTGTTGTTTGCTCAATTGGTGCAATTGCCGGGAGAACGTATGACAGAGTTTGCAGATAGACGCGTATCTGATTTTCGATAATGATATGCAAAATCATATGGCACAAGACCAATTAGTAAAGGGTGTCAGTGATAGTTTTGTTAGGGAGCGGCTTTTAGCTGGAAGCAGTGAGGCCTTTGATGAGATAGTGGCCATAGCTGAGCGGTTAACGCGCGCGCGGGAGACTAATGTGTTATTAGCATCTACCCGAGAGGTTTTTAGTATAGATAAGGGAGATAAAAAAATCAATGAAATGAGATCGGAGATGAAAGATCTCAAAGATATGATGCGGAAGTTGCTGACGGACGATCAAAGGCAACAGGCGCAGGGCGCAGGGGAGAGGTCGCAAATAAATTTGCGTGAGCGGACATACAGTCCAGGGCGCCAGGGAAAATTCAATAATTATAGACGCGTTAATGATAACATCTATCCATTTACCTACTTATCTGTAACATTTGATTTTTTAACATAAAGGTAGCGTCATGGTAAAACTAATTTAGTTTTAATATTAAAAAACATAGTTAGCTCAAGTCAAATATATTTTTAAAGAGCTAACACATTTTACGCTTATTTCAATTATTTTATGATATGAGCTAACACACTTTTTGCAATTTTTTGGCTAATAATAATGTCATAGTTTTTTGTTGTAAAAATATGCACAACACTGTGCGTCAGTCAAGTTAATTGTGCTGGGATAATATATATGTTTTTTCATTTATAGGTTTACTTTTGTTTTCCCAATTCGTGACTCTTTTTTCTATTTATAGTTACGGTGGCGGTAAACGAATTTATGAATAATAGTAAAAACAGCTGACAACAGCTAGTATTGTATAACTTCTTTCATTACACAAGTCAGTTGTCAGCCAATCACTGACAGCTATTTTTAGACAATCATTAATTTAGTCTATTTAGTACTTATCGCTAAAATAATTGTTTTGCTATTTTGGATAAATCCTATAATTTTGTTTACACTTAGTGTAACATTATGTTTTTAAGTTTTTGAAAGAACCGACCTCAATTTTATTTAATTTTTTACGGTGATTCTAACAATATAAGTTTTGTTGTTACCAAATAAATTGGTAGCTGTCTATTTTACGCTAAAGTGAGAGCTATTTTTATAACGTGTAAGATAGGGAAACAGTTGTTACTATGCAAAATCTAGGCCCCTAGCAATGTTTGCTATGTGAAAATATCATGTTTCTCATATCTGGGGCATTTCCTATATATGTTGAAAATTTCATAAAAATCGATTAAAGTTTAGGTCTGAACAAGATAAAGACGAATTATAATTATAATTTGGAAAATAAGAAGAATAATGACGAGAAAAATCGATGTTTGCACCTTGATATCTTGATATCTTAAGTTCTATAATAGTTATAATGTTGAAAATTGACTCACTGATACATTTTTGGCGGTGCTCTATGATAGAAGTTAAATCATTTAAAAATATAAATTAGTTTTTAAATGATAGCGGTTTAAATATGACCGTTCTTGTGGTATTCTAATATATCTTCTGTACGTAGGTTACTCGCATGAGCTAACAACCTACTACCGTAGGTTTAGATAGGTATGTCCATTAGAAATATGTTTAGTTATTCACATATTTGTATGGGTATGTCTACATTTTAAGCATCCTACTTAAACAGAGTACTTCCGATAGGACAAGAGCACGCAATGAACTTATATAATTAATCTAATTTTCAAATGGAATAATATTTAGTTGCATGCAAAAGAATATCTATCGAAAGAATAAGTAATTATATTTGTTACAAATATGTATCTTATGTATCAAAATAATCTGCTTGGTCTGTTTTATGAGAACATAAAATATAGTAATGTCTTGGTCATAATGCTTCAGAGGTAATTTTGAAGATGTTGTATAATATAAAAACATCTTTTCAGTAACAAAAATATTATTGATATAGTTAAATATATGTAGATCAAATTACTAATCTGACCCTCTGCTTGATTTACTTTGAAATAGCCAATCTTTTATGAGATCCACATATTCTGTGTTTCACAAACATTTCAGTACTACCGGCTAAAATTAATTTTGCTTTATAGACCATTATATGGGCAATTTCTTCCAAAATAGATTTGATTTAAATAGACTTGTTTTTAAATAGTCTTTCAGTCGTTTATGCTATAACCAGCCACATTATATATTTTGTATGAGACCTTTCGGCCGCATTTATAAATGCAACATACAAAACATATTTGCGGAAAACTGAGATATTTTTCGTAAATAATTCTTTTAATTCTTCATTAAAATTGTTTTGATTTTCATTTTTTGAATCCAGCATACCTTCTTAATTTCTAAAATTGTACTTATTCTTAATTTACTAATCAAATCGCGTCCGCATGTTTTATTCACCAGTACAGTAGCTAAATCCAGAGTTCCGCTGTGTTGCTACCAAAAATATTCACACTGCGCGTCCAAACGTAATGGATTCTTTCCTTCATCGGAGTCGTTTCTTGGGAAGACTAATTATAAGACTTTATCATATATTATGTATTAATTTATAGAGAATTCTTCACATCTTTGAAATTTTCTATGTTCTTATATATAGTATCTGAGGCCTCATCCTTTGCCATATTCCTCAGATATGTTGAAAAATATGTCTGCAATGTTCTTGTGAGTTTTTCTACTATATGGTTTAACATAAGAATTGACAAATTTCAAACTGAAAATTACCAACAAAAGATTGCAAAAGATTAAACATTTTCATGAGATTGGAATTTATAATACCTCTAGCAGCAATACAATTATCGATGCACGAGTTGGAACTAACTTCTCGTGGTTTTTTTTACAATGTGCTGTAATTTTTGAAAATAGAATGCTGAGATTTTCTTTTAACAATATTTTGATTGTAGCTATTAAATATATATACATTTAATAGTCTAATACATTTAATATTCAATGAAATATATTTAATATATATTAAATATATTTCATTAAATATTGATTTTTTAGTTATATATCGTTTTTACTTTGCAATAATATGTGTAGTAAAACTGTATGACATACACTATGTTTCGTGTTCACATCAAATAATAAAGAATTATGAATACTGCTATTCTCTGCGGTATATAACAAGATATGCATAACTTCTCGTTTGCCCGCTATTGTGTTTGTGCAATAGCTGTAATTTTTTTTACAAATACACCTCCAACAGCTTCAAACTTAAAAAAATTGTCATGTGAAGTAACTAATATTTTGCTTAGAAATTTTGTGCTAACTATTTCATAACATTTCTAAAGAAATTGTCAGTTGAAAAAAAATTCTGTGTAGAAATATTATTACCTATCTGTCTCAGACAATTAAATGGTTTGATGGTTTGGTACTAAAAATGTCTAATAAGCGTTCCAGAAAAAATATTCGCATCTGAAATATAATAGGAAGAACATAATAGGTACTAACTATTCTATACGAAATAGAAAAATATTTATGTTCATTAAATTCTTACTACAGGGTATTCATTAAATTGCATTGCACTTAGTTAAAATAGTAAAAATAATGTACTAAATTTTATTACAAATGTTATTACAAAGTTTATTAAAAAAGAAAAACTGTCTGAAATAGTAAATACAAATGAAACATACAAGAGAGCATAATTACTAGTTTTCCAGAAACACCATTCTACTGCAGGTGCTGAAAATGATGTCCTGCCTGATCTAAGCACACTTGAACATGGCGAATTTTGTTATCAATTACTCTATTGAGTTCATTACGAGTGATAACAACAATTGACACAGTAATTGTAGTCTTCAACTCATCAATTGTCAAGGGGTTATTTCGTTAATCAATTCTTTTAAGCTTACCCCACAGATAAAAGTCTAATGGAGTTAGGTATGTACTTCGTGGAGACCATAGGGATTTAGAAATGCCTTTTGTTTGGAGTATGTGCTGTCACACCATCTTGTTGAAAATGGCATGTTTGTATTTCATCATTTGTGAGTTCATCAATAAAAGGCTGTAAAATTTCGGAAATATAGACATCACTGTTGACATTTGCTTGAAAAATGTTGGCCCTATTATCCTTTTATGGATACAGCACACCATACTCCAACTTTTGCACTGTGAAGGGGCGACTCATGAATTTCATAAGGATTCTCTGCACACCAAATGCTATTTTGTCTGTTAACAGATCCATCCAATGAAAACCATGCCTTATCTGAGAAAAAAGTAGAACCCATTATGTCTGGATGGGCTTGCACCCTATCGCAATATAGAAGTCATTTATGATAATCCGTTTCCTTCAATTGTTGTGTTGCCATTATTTTATACGGATACAATTTCAGTTTCCTTTTTACAGCTTTATAAGCACTACCTTAAGATAATCCTGCCTCCTGGGCCAACCAATGCACAGATTTGTTTGGAGATCATAGCATCTTGTTGAAAACTTGCTCCAATTTCACTTCATCAAGAACTTCCGGTCTTCCTTTTTTTTCTTTTTTTTCTTTTTTTTCTTTAAATATTTAATACATTACTGCAATGAGTCGGGAAACTCCTGATCGAGTGGGTAACATGAACATACATATGGAACAAACCCTTTCGGGCTGCTAGTCAATCAACTGGCATAGCTACCAGCCAGGGACGAGAGAAATTTAGTCAGGCCGAACCAGGGTTTGAACCCACTACCAACACATCCATAGGCAACTGCTCTACCACAGAGCCACCACGTCCCCTTTTTTGGGATAACCATGTACTGAGCCAGTGTCACGAAATTTTTCAATTAATGCATACATAGATGTCCTATATGGTAATGGACAGTTTGGGAAACATTGAGTATATACTTGTTGAACATTTAATGTTTATTTTCCATTGTTTCTAAAAACAAATTCCACCAGGAAAGTCCTCTGTTCAAATGTTAATTTCATTTATACTAGTTTTTTAGTTCAAGTGTAGTGCAACTTAATGAACACCCGGTATATTAATTCAATGAATGTAATTTGGAAATTTAAAATATGGCACTAATATTCCATTTATATGATGTTTAACTCTAAAAATTGTCATTTAAAACAAGTTATGTTGTATTCAAAAGAGCACTCTTTTGAGTGTTAAGCATTAAATGTTAAGTACTGTATTTAACATTATTTATTAATATAGGAATATTGATATTTATTAGGCTAATTTAAGAATTTATTTTATATTCATTTTGGAGGTGCTGTTAAGCTTCTATTGGCACTGCTTTAGGTAATAGCAAAATATCATATGAATACCTACTGTCTTATTTTAGTGAACTATCATACATATTGATCTGTATTATACAGACTTTTAATAGCTGGCATTATAACAATTCTTGTCTCCATTTTATATCAATTTTATCAATGAAGGAACTATGTGTCTAACTTTATTTTAACATGATTCTTGTCCTTGGCTTTTTTTGGATTGAGTCATTTTTGTTTTGACTAATTGTTTGTATAGTTAGTATCACATATATTTTATATGCAACCTATTGTATCCTACATTTACACATATTACTCTAAAAGACAAACTAGTGTATCATACTAAGTTGGCAATATTGCAATTTTATATAATGTATCATTTCAAAAGTCTTCATATTCTTATTTTTCTAATTATACCTTTATTTCTACTGACTTTTGATATTATAGAAATCATCTTGAATCCAAAATTACTACAGTTGCAACATAAACAGATCTAACAACTTTAGGATATATGTTTGGACGTGATAGAACCTGTATGCATATATAAGTATAGTGTATGGAGACCATTGAAACAAAGATTAAACTGTAGGCAATAGAAATATTGATGTGCGGAAGAAAGGGTAATTAAATCAAACAATAGTATTATATCTTTAAAATATTTTTATGGTATTTAGTTGCATAACTCTAAAAATTGTAATGTACTACAAACAACATTGTACTCTAAAATAAATTTATTAATTGAGGTGTATTTAGTCTAATTTAATTGAATATATATTTTTTTGCACAGCTGTAATGTAAAGCATTATTTTTAATATCACGATAGTAAATAAGCTTAATTTCTTTATTAACATAAATATCACAAATGTATTATTATGAATATTTCTTATTGATCAACTATGTTAAAGCAATATATTTTGATTTAGATGAATATAATCCTTTAACTAAATATATGACTATATTTTACTTGTAAGAGCACTGTCTATATTCCGATTTTATTTACCAAAATAATACCATCTGCCATTCTTCAAGTCAACATAAGTACTGCTTTTCAATAATCAAAATTTCAACAATATTCTTCAACTTAATTTTTAAGTTATAATAACAACTCTTTTTAAAGTATTCCTATTTGCATGTAGTGTTTTGTATTTTTTAGTCTTTGTTTAATACAATAATGTGGTATATATTACATGTTTATGTGTTTTATTTATATATTTCAATATTTTAATTTTATCAGAATGTAGATCCCGTTTGGATTTTATTTCTGTATATAATGTAATAGTACCCATTTTACTGGTAAATTTGTCAATTAGTGCATTTGTAATAGTAGGACCCTTTCATTTACAAAATTGTGCATCTCTAGGATAGACAGATCATTGGTTTTTAATCTCCCCTAATTTATTACATGTTTACAAACGAACTCTTAATAAGTTAACTTTCAATACACAATATAAAAATTATATAAGAATTCTATTATGCTTTCTGACATTAATGACATTGAAACTGACATTTTCATAATATTATATTTTTCAGTCTTTAGCTTGTATAAAATTCTGAATAGTTCAGTTACTTACAAAAACCAAATACAAGTTATAAATAATGTTAGTGTACTAATAATTACATCCTAATTTATATTATGTTATTGTTATTTAATTATAGTGTTTATATTTATTTTCAGAACTTCAAGATGTCACGATCTGTTCACATTAGCCACCAGAAACTTGCTGAAAAGTTGACAGTATTAAATAGTCGCCTTCTGGGATTACTTACTCGTCTTTACCACACTAAGTATGTCCTTAGTCGGGAGAATTACCGACCAAAATATCTACCCGGAGGCGATAAGGCCTATGAAGGACCACTAAAAACCTTGATGAAGAAATTCCCAGTTTCTGAAGTGAAAGCTACAAGCAGTTCCTTACAACCTCTAGCCCTAATTCGAAATGATATTCAGAACCAACTGGCAGTTCACTACTACACCCTTGTAGATGTTTTGGAATTGAAAGACCATTTCACTGAATTACTAGGTCGTATTAGCGGTTGTAATATCCAGTTTGATATTAAACTCAACTTTGATCTGACAAAACACTACCTCGATCTTGTGACAAACTACTTTGCTCTCATGGTCCTAATGAGTAGGATTGACGATCGGAAAGCCATATGTGCTCTATTTAACTTCGCCTATGAGGTAACTAACGCAACTCAGGAGAGATCTTTTCCTCGTCTTTCCCACATGCTTGTAGACTATGACCTGCCCCTTCGTAATTTACACTCAGAATTAAATCCCCATACAAATGTACTAAGTGGTGCTTTGCGTTCCTTGTCGGATTTCTTTGTAAGACGAACGCTACGTGCCAAGAATTGGCAAGAAACCCAGCTTCTAAGCATTTTAGCCGACTCGACGAAGATGATTCACCCTGCTCTTATTCATACAATGCCTTGTGAATTGCTTTCTGCGGAGACCATGGAGCGTTGGATTATTTTCGGATTCCTAATGATCTACCAGGATCTAAACAACGAGCAGTCCTTCTCACTGTGGAAAACGGCGCTTACATCTTCATACGTAGTTGTAGTCTACCGAGATGAAATTATGCACATACACCCAACACTGGTGCAGTTCTTTGATCCAATTAGAAACTTTGGCAAGCGGGTTACAGAAATACGTGAATTTTACCAGCAGGCGTGCACGTACTCTCCACAGGTTCACCGCGATAGACGTAAGTATTTGCGGGTCGTACTACGGGAGCTCACTTTAGTAATATCTGACGAGCCAGGCCTCCTTGGACCAAAAGCATTTGTTGTTCTCTGGGGTCTGTCTTATGCACGCGATGAAATTCTTTGGTTGGTACGTCACGTTGCCAATCCTCCACCTAAAAAGGGAGCTGGTGGCGGTGTAAACATAAAGTATAACCCAGAAGAGTTTGTTGATCGTTTTATTCCTGAGCTGCTTTTTTACATCGAAGAACTGCGAGCTTTGGTCATGCGGTACATTCAGGTAGTTCAGCGGTTCCACGCGCAAATGCTCAGTACTTACGACGCACAAGGTTTGAGTAGAGTCCTTCAAAACATGAAGCTTCCACCGGAAGAGACTACAATACTCAATGCAGTAATCAAACGATTGTCCGAGCTTAATCTTGATCAAGTATACAGCGATGAACTTTTCTACTTTGCTGACATTCGAATGGACTGGTTCCGCTTGCAAACTTACCTATCCGCGTCTGGCTCGCCTGCATTGCTCGCAAACAACCGAGAATTCGCTGGTCTCATGAACACAACTGTTTTTCATACACGGATGATGGATTTCATGGACGAAATGTTGCGTGAGTGCTCCGATCTCTCCATCTTCTACTTCTACCAGCCACTTGTTGACGACTTTTTCCGAAAGAACCTCGAATTTCCTGCCCAACATCGTTATATCATTGTTTTTCCGATTGTCTGCTCGCACTTTATGAACGCCTGCCATGAGCTCTGCCCCGAGGAAAGGATTCTCACGGGAGAAACAGCTTTCCGAATGGCTTACAAGTTCTGCAAGGACATCTGTAAGGAGATGTGTAGCCTGATTATTCTAATTTGTGAGGCGCAGAGCAAGTTCTCATATGAACTACTTCCCCGGGAGTCTGTCAAATGGATGCAAGACTCAATGCCGAAGAAGAAGAAGGGATCTGTTGTGGCACCATCTGGTGAGAAGCGAGGCAAGTCCAACTCATCGGCGGGTTTGGGTCCTCCACCAGACAACTCACGACCTTTGCCTGGCGCTGAGAGTTTCCGTCGCTATCGAGAGGACTTCACTAAGATGGACAAATTGCACATGGCCCTCACAGAGTTGGCCTTTGCAATCAATTACGTAAAAGAGATCAACGTATGGGAACGAGGGATTGTTCCCAGGGAAATGTTTCTGGCCGATCTTGAGGAGAGGTTTTGTAAAACTCTTGCAGATAGCGGAATGTTTAGGTGAGTTGTTACTATAATTTCGTATAATCTTTATGGAATAACACAGTCATAATTAAAGAATAATTTATCTACGAAGCAGAAACATATATGCAGGTCATTTATACACGTAATACATATTTATTAGTTATCAAAAGCGATTTATTTGGTCCATAATTGTAATAATAATTAACCTATAGGGTGTATTTTTCATATGTAAAATTTTCATAATTTAGAGTTTATCAAAAGAGTTTAAAACTTAGATTTCAGGTTATAGAGAAATGGTTAGATGACCATATTTTTCTAAATTACCTGATTACGTATTATTGCATGAACTCTATGAAATGCTATACCCCGACCCGTGTTCTAAAAATGACACTTGAATACTTCATGAATAGCACGAAGAAGTAAGGTGTCAGATCGAATGAATGTCTTTCAGAATTGCTCATAATTTCCATAGGGTTTTATGGGTATTCTGGATAATTTATTATATTTTTAACTTGGTTACTTGTTATTTGAGATTTCACGAACTTCCAAGTTTGTATGTGTGTTTCTTGTGATGTATCTATCGTTTCGCCGTCTGTTATCTCCTTTAATTAGACCAGATTTGAAGGAGATTGCCAAGCCGAGTGAAATGCTCAACTGCGTCCGCGCTCAGATGAGTGTTCTTATTAACCTCGAGAATTACATCTCGATTGATATCGCCCGCATGTTCAGCAATGTTCTTCTCCAACACACGCAGCCCAGGGATAGTCATCAGGTGAGCCAATATTTTGTGATCTGATTTCGGTTTGTCAGTGAGTATAACTTATTGGAAACTTACTGGCAAAAATATAATAAAAAATTGGTTTAACATAAAATGTCAATGAAAATCATTGTCATTTGTCAAATTCCGATATATTGTAATAAATCAATGGAGTTTAAAAGGTGTCAGTGATTATTGATTTTTCATTGAAACCAATGATTGAACATTGCTTGCTATATTCAATAAATACAACATACAGTTTTCAAAAATATTTCCGAGATAATTAGGTTGATTGATTGACCTGTGAATTATAATTTTGAAAATTGTGTCTTATGAAAGTAGTTTCTCAAACAACATAAGATATTATAAGAT
>JAYRBW010059713.1:0-10802 GCA_036023295.1 Invenusta paracnida | reverse complement strand
TAATAGCATGTTCAGGTAGAGTATTAGAAAGTGTTAACTCAGGTGTTTACTCTGGTGTAAACTCGGAGTAAACTCTCGATTTTAAATTGATTTCAAGTCAGGTGTTAAAAAAGGCGTATTCAGGTGAAGTAAACTCTGAGTTACACTAACACTTACACCTACACCTGACTTGAAATCGCCCATTGGCACTAAATTCCAATAATATTTGTATTACAACAGAAGATTTCTGTGTTTTTTATGATACTCCCATCAATGAGAAATTTTTAATTGATTTTGTAAAAATAAATATATTCATGTTTTTATTCTTTTGAAGGTTTACAATGTTCTCATTTTGTATTAATCCTACTCAAAATATGTCAATTTTATTGCATTCAAAAAAGATTAAATGGTCGTGTAATTTATCTTACAAAACACTAAAAATCCTGTTATTATATAACTAAACTTCTATATATTATTAGGAATATTGTTAGAAATATATATTTAATTATGATTAAACTATTATTATTTTGGTAAAATAATTTTTTATTTCAATGTGTAATATTTGATTTTATTTCTCTAAATTGTGGTATTATAAAATTTTCCATTTTGATTAGATTTAATAAATCTATTACTGTTCTGAATTTGAAATTGTTAACATTCGATAAATAAGTGAGTTCATTTGGTTAAATCATTATTTCAAAAATATTATTTGCTTTATTATGGTAAATTTCATTTAATTGGTATAGCATATATTAATATGAAATAAACTAAATAGATTAATTTTTAACTCTCATCATTTGCGTTATCAATTTATGTTTTTTATCAGGGTGTCTGCCCTACATGAAGTATGCATATATATACAATGAAATTTAGAATGATGTATAAAAATTGGATGAATACAGAATGCTATTTATAAAGCTAAATTAGCGTTTTGTTCTTCACTGTTTTTCGCTTTTAAGGCATTAGAATTGCTCGATTTTCCCTGTTGCTTATTATGTAACGCGCTTTACAAGCGCCTCATATTTGATTTTAATTCAGAGTACAAGAACGGACTAGTTTAGTGCAAAGTTTAGCTCGCCGCCATCGACACACACTCACAACACAGAACACAACCTCACAATGGACACAATGCCAGCTTCTTACACTGTGGAGAGTTCCACGCGCGCTGAAACCACGACAACCCGAACTACCACGGGCGGAGTGGGTTCACGGAACATTGGCGTGGATGTGGACTACCTGCGCAGTCTCAATGGGATACTCAAGATCGTGGAGGTCGTGGTGGACATCATCATCTTCATCTGTGTCGCTGTGGTTCCCGGCTACTGGCTCGGGGGAGGGGGCTGGGCCAACTTTGTTGCTGCAATCTCGTTCATCATCACGCTCATTCTCTTCGTCTTCTTCCTCATAAGGCTCATCTACCGCCTACCTGGACCCTGGCGATTGATTGTGAGTTTAAATGAATTAATAGAAATTAATGCAGCTTTTTATGTAGAAAAAGTTATGTTAACTTATTACTTAATGCGTATTATTGCATTTGGAATTTGTTATTCTTTTTGTTCAATATTTGTGTTGCGTAAGTATTGGCACTTTAATTCTTAAAAAATAGCGGCGCAAAATTATTGGATAGATTATGAAATAGTAGTGAAAATTCAATCTAATAGGTATCTACATATTTCTGGTCCAACCAAAATATAGTGACTTACTGTCTATATATGTAGTTGTTAGCGTTAATATATGATGATTGGTTTTGGACATACATAAGGAGCATTAATTCCTTCCTAATTTTGTACGTCAATATTACAATTTTGTAGTAAGAATTCAGACATCTGATATATTACGTATAAATACACTGTGTAATCGTAATCTATTTTTATATAAAACAAATCTTGAAACTATGTTGGTTTAGGACAATATAATAGATTGTTTTTATATATCTCTATATTGATTTAAGTTTATATAGAAATTAAAAGATAAAAGAATTCGTTTGTAACGAAACGAAAGACCTAGATATTTGCAGATTATTATCAACTTGCATTATTAGCATATTTAGTAAATATCTGCAATGTCGAATTTTAGGATTGATGGATTTTTTAATTTACTTGATTGACTTGTTGACGTAGATATCTATTTTGTATTTTTCTGTATTTGTTCCTAGCTGCAAAAATCCATTTGGTTAAACTATTTTTATCTCATGGTAAGACAATCATGAGCTGATGCGAAAGCGAAACTGTGTAACAGATTCTTTAAACAAACACACAGTAAAAATAAACCTTTATCAGTAGTTGGCCTCAACCAAATATGTATATATAAGGGGTAAATATAGTAATACCTTATTTAAATCTGGTGTGTGAGTGATTTTTTTTACTACACCAGTTATAGTTTTATATATATCGATATCTTTGTTGACATGATCAATATTTGTCGACAGAAACTCATATTTTATTGTCGTATATTGTGCTTTAACACTGTGCATGTGTGTTTTTAGAAAATAGAATTTAGAAGTCCTCCAGTATGTACAGTTACATAATAGTATTTACTATATATAGGGTAGAGTGTTAAGTTAATGATTATAAACGTTTCCTATAAAATTAAATTGTATTACAAATGATTACAGTGAGTAATTATTTGTAATAGCTAATTAGTATTAGTAATTACAAAATAGAAATACATTGCGCATTATAGTTGTTTAATATTGGAGATTATACTATGGACTTGTAATGTGCATCAACTACCAGTATCATACTTTGAGTCAATAAGTATTTGTTAGCATTATGCATTCTACATTTCGTGGCGTTTTAAACATCATACTACCTGAGGCTATGCTATAATATACATATTTAGATATTATATAATGCAACAGTCAATAATTTGGTTACATATCTACCTATAATACTCGTAGAAGTATAATATATATGTATGTTGTTATGAATAATGAATGCTGTTGGGTATTTAGTTACGTTTTAATGTAATGCACAGGCTAAAGTAAACAATGCTAACCATTGAAGTGGCCATATGCTAAAAGGTATGGTTGAATTCTAGTTTAGGAAATCTAGTATTTGTTTACCAGTTTATAACCTTGTTCTAGAGCTGTAGCTGTTCTTTTTAGTGTATTCTGTTGGTTCAACGGGTCGCGGTCATGTCGAATACAGAATAGCCATTAAGTAGAATATTGTTGCAGTCTAAGAATAGGCCGCGACTACATCTCTTGTCGCGGCCACTGAGTCGAACGCTGTACAAATGATTTGATCTCAGACTGACATTCAGTGGAACTTTTAACTTGAAGCCAACAAGAAGTTGGTACATAATCCTCTTATTGCGACCATAATTTTACATATTTGAGCTAATAATTTAATTATTATTTTTTAAATTCTGTCTAAAACATCCTAATGTTGTATGTATATCATTTTGCAGCTGAGCAAAAATTGTGACCGTTAAACTTTCTGGTTTCCAAGCAATCAATGAAAATCCTAAATTTACCTCCAAGCGACAGACTACCCGCATTCTGACATCTATCCCTTAAGTACACATGCTCGGCTTAATGTCCACCCCTGCTTCAACACTGCATGTAGTATGGAAGTAGGTCTTTGCGAATAGAAATTTGACTGGCATTACCATAAAGCATATTGATAGATAGAGATTCAACTCTAATGATATTGATTTAGATCGAAAGTACTATGTATGTCGGTAAGCTGTTTTGGAATCTTAAAATTGCATGAATCAATGGTTTTATAAATATTTATTGGTAGTAATTTTCATTTTTCTTGCTCTTATAAAGACATAGTTGAGTTTTCTTTCAAAAGATAATGAATGAAAGATGTTGATTACGTTGTGATAACAATTTCTTTGCATTATACTTTCAATGAATTAACAGCTAACTTAACTTTATTATTTCTTCGAGAGTTTTTTTCCTGTTAGTGAAATGCGCCTTTACTGTCAAGGGGGCCTAACAAATCGTTCGAGGAGAAAATATCTAAATAAAATGCCAACCTCTAACCAATTGCATATCCTGTTGAGAAACGTGATTGTCATATTTTCTTGTATAATGCTTTGTCATCTTAATGTGACTATTTTTATGATCTGATTATTATCTGAGTCATTTGTCTCCTGCTCTATGTAGTAAATAGGTACTGTGATTCACTTGATTACTACGTATTAAGCATTGTCACCTGTCTGTAATGAAGCCGTTAAGGTGTCGTTTATAATGTAATCAAGAGTTACTGTTACGAGCAAGCGGTGAATATAGTGATATAGATGTGGTAGGGGGTGTTAATAGGAAACCTTTCTCAAGGAGTGTTAAGTGTTGAGAACTGCATGAACCTTACGATCGATGGACTTTATAGAAATATGTTTGATTTACTGACTTGCAAATGTAAGTCTGTATATTTAATTATATACCTACTGGTTTTAAGTAAGTATACAAATGAATCAGTATAAGAACTGTGTATTTTTAAGGTTTTACATAATAAAGTAAATATTAAAGTATTTGTTTTTATATTTAATGCATCTATTAGGTATTTCAACTATTATGTATTTTCTAAGTCGTAATGAAGATTCCGACGATCATGGGTGACTCTAAAATTGGAAAGAAACACAAATTCAATTAGGCAGCATGATTGGAAAAATATTGGATTATTCCTACTTTTTTTATATAAAACATAAATGTATGACCTTTTGCTTATTCGGCCATATTAGATTTGTCGGTTAACGGTATATTTGCACGAGGCCAAAATACAAAACAGGCCTGAAGTTAAATTTCTGAGAAACTATACATCCGATTACTGCCCGTAGCCAAACTTCAGCTCTCTGTACTAAGTTCTAACTACTGTATCAGTTTCATTTAAATATCCCACTTCCATGATCCGCAGGATCAAAATAGAGGTCAAAATGTTTCATTGGATCATATAAAACCGGTTGGAAGCCAAATTTCTCAGAAAACTATATAGATCCTATTTTAACGGTTAACTCTATAGTTGAAGTGAGATATTAAAATGAAACTCACACAGTAGTTAAAACATAGTGTAGAGCATAAGTAATTGGATGTATGGTTTCTGAGAAATTTGACTTCGGGCAAGTATAGCGTTAACCGGATTTGTGCTAAGTGTATTTCTAATTTGAGTGTGTATTGCTTGTGGAAGATATACCCACCCGTCTGGTTCGTCTTTTATTGCACAATCTGTGGTGAAGACATTTTCAAGTGTGAAATATATTTCCAGTTATTAGGTACGTTAATAGTTAGTAACTTAACGCATATTATGTACATTTAAGACCTCGTCATTACCTATTTTAAGGCTATACGCATATTATTACACACCGGCATAGTTTAATTGATACCAGGAATAAAGCTTGAGTCTGGGTTAGCTAAATTATCGATTTGGGTTAGTACGTATTTAGTTTTCCACCATTTTTAAAAATTCCATATAATAAATTTATTGTCTTAAGATTTTAAAGCATAAAATACTCAGTATCACGTGTTATTTAACTTTCAATAATAATTCATATGTTTGATACATATTAACGCATATATATTAAATTATTCTCATTACTTTGATTTTTTATTGAAGTCTTTAATTTTAATGCACTATATCGCATCTTTCATAAATTATTCTTAAAATCAATAAATGATAAATACCTACTTCTAGTAATCGATATTGCTCATGTAAATCTGGTTTATAGTTATTGCGTGTGTAACAATGAGGATATATTGCAATTAATGTTGAGTATGTTTGGAATAGATTCCTCTCTTTGTGTGCAGTGTTTTCTCTTCTTATCCTCCTCTATATTGTGTATTGTAAGGACACGTGGTGTTTATAATAGTTGGATATCAGAGAACGGTATAGTGAGGCGCGCACATAATATTACAAAGGAATTTGAATACACCGGCTGGTTGCAACTACTGTTTTATGCAATATACGTGTATGCATGGCTATTTAATGCAATAATAATAACAATATTCTGTAGATTGAAGATTGATAGTTACTGTTGAGACTGTGCATTGTTTTCTTATTTGGCCGTGTATGTATATGCACAGAAAATGCGCTTGTTTTGACCAAAACATGAGACAGAATAATGATTACTTCTATATGCAATCTTGAAACATTGACTTCTGAGTATATCGTGCAGTGTATTTTGCCTGATACATTTGGTTTTAATCTTTATATGTTCATAAAAATATAGTTCATAATATAAAATCCAGAAAAATATTATGATGTCGAAATGCCTCATACCTCATTTGGGTTTATTTATTTATACATATATATAGACTGGCATTATTGCTTTCTATTTACACCAATAATATTATGTCGATTTTCCAGATCAAATATGTGTAAATATCAGATCAAATTCGACTTGTGTACAAATATGTATAAATGTCGCGATCAAATTCGACCAGTGTGCATGCATCAAATATACAACTAGACTTATGGATTTGTCAAAGCTTTCCGTTTGTTGTGGAAGCGTAGATATTTCTTTTTTTTATTTATTGCCAACCACAAACTATGCGGTTCAATTTTCTTTTGATATATTAGCTACCCTTTATAGTACAAAATGAAGTTATTTTTACCATTTTTACCCCCTCCTCCCCGTCTGATTCCAGGAAATGATCATCAACGGCTGTTTCATTGGACTCTTCCTCCTCAGTATGATCGTGACGGCAGCAACATCCTTCAACGCGGGTGGCGCTATTGCAGCAGCGGTGAGTCTTTACTACAATCACCCCGCGTCCACCATATATTGCATTAATTGTACTAATTGTGTTCCCAGATGTTTAGAGAGACACTCATCTTGTCATTATACTGTATTCCCTGTCGTAGAAGAAATTGTTATTATTTGTAAGTAATCTGATTATGACAGCCAGAATTCAAATCAAACATATTGAATTTTCTCGAAGCTCCGTTTTAATATAGCTTGGAAATGTGGTTAGGTTTGTTTTCTGTTCCGAATTATATTGTACGCGGTAGCCAACTATATGCGTGTGTGTATGTACGAGAATTCTTGTCTAAATGTCTACACTGTGCACTAAACCAAGGCACTAATTGTGTTTCGATGATTTGGATTCAGCGCCGCGCGCGCCTTGCTTTCATCGTATCGCCATCGTCGTCACAACTCTGTTTGCAGGAACTCAACAAAACGAGCAGCCTTGTATACAACCATCGCGCATATAGTACCTATACCTAGCTACAAATGCAATGCAATGCAACCTGATCAAACCTTACCAACCACGAAAGGAAATATGCAAATACCCTAATTGCCCTCTGCAAGTTACCGAGCGTGCGTTGGCGTTCAGCAGGGTTTGCAGACCCCGTATTTATTTACCTACTAACTGACAATAGAGCGAGCATCTACACCGAACGACCGGTGACTATTTTGGCTCCTTATTTGTGGGGACCCATCGAAGTTGTGGTCAGAGGCGCAGTTTGAGGTGTCTTATTTAGGTAGGTAGGTAGACAGTATACATTGTACAACACATACCAAGTGGTCAATGCCAACTCGTGAATTGGGTATGATTTCATATTGTGTCGACACTAGTGCCAGCTACCTCGAACATACTAATAGTTCTTTATACGTTGACGTATTGAGTTAGAGATGTTTGTAGCTATACCTAGGTGAAGTTGAGCTATCGATATAACGAAATTGAAAACCAGGTAGTCCAGTGAAAAGTAAGGTTCATCTGATATTTATACCATTTACATAGTTGATTGTGTAGAATAGTATGTAGATCCAAAATCCGCTTCGGGGAAGATCTTCTATTGATGCCATTTTTCACGTTAATAAGAATTGGAGGCATTCCCCTGAGTTTGGTTAAATTTCATAAAAAGCCTAATTTTTAACCAATTTTCAAGTTTTTAATATTTTTACATAATATAATAAATAATGATCAAAAAGAGTTGTGGGTATGCATTTCCAATTATAAATGAAACTCTTAAATCATACAGTTAAGTTTCCAGGGATAGTTTATTATCGGGTCATAGATGAGGCTTGAAAACTATTCTTAAAAGAACATGGAAGATCAATGTAGGATGTTAAATATAGTATTGAAAAATATTGGTTAACTCGTGATTTTTGTTGAAAAATGAGACTTTTTGTAAAATTCTTTAATATAAAAAATTGGTAGAATTAATGCTCATAAAATAGTTTGTTCCGGTGCATTTACTGATCAGCTCCATTCAAATTGTGAGCTTTCCATTGTTGCTTCTTGGTCCCCCTGGCATAGTTTTGAACCAGTTTGACCCGCCCATGAAGCAACCAGTCTTCGAGATTGTGGTCAAATTGGTGGTTAGAAAGTTGTGTCAATTAGGTATTAACAAAATGTTTATTGAGATTAGCTCCGGGCTCAAATGAGTCAAGCTCATTATTGGCGGTGTGGTGAAATTGCAATGACTTTGTCAATGCATATAACGATGTTGGTGTCATTTCAGAATACTCTTTCGACAGGATATTTTATATTTTAGTATTTTTATGACTGTAAAACATCGAAAATAACACAGTTTCACCGAACTATCACTCATAAAATTCCCAATCCTGTTTCTGACTTTGGCATTGCGTAACACCATCCTAGTTATTTTGTTCGCCCATTTACTATAAGCCGTAGGTATTGGTTTGGCTGTGCAATTGAAACATATAGTCACATTTTTCGACTATTTTTCAGCAGAAGAACTATTAACCCAACTTGATATGATCACATTACCTGTAATTATGGTTCAAGTTCTTACCTCGCAATGTCTCAATTATTACATTCTGTTGTTGAAGCTAGCACAAGCTGGTTTTCGATGTGCTTTTTAAGATACAACTGCAGTTTTTGTTATCTAGGCTTCTGTGAGATGGCTATTATATGCGGATGGAATGCCAACATTTTTATGCTTGTATCAGAAGAAACTATACCAACAGGCCGTCGACAATCAAGCAGTCAATATAAACGCTTTAGGTATTGGTATCAACCTTCTATTCCATCTATATATAGGCCTGCTTCCAACTACTGCTAAACCTAGATAGGTACACAATCCATCGTACCACAGAGAGCTCCGACAACCCGCTTGAAATTCTTCTATGTTGTATTATATAGTAGGTTTACTGACTGACCCAATGAAGGAGTACCTACATATTAACTTATTACCAACAGTTATTGCCAATACTTCTCTTTGCGTCTGTCATTAATATATCGACATTGTCATCCCATCCCATTACAATGCAATACACCTTACATTTAATGGGAGAATATAGTTGATTCGAGTCCTTCATGACATTGAATATATATTGATTTCTATTCTAACAATCCCTGCTCCGTAATTGTCGATTTGAAAACAAGGATTTTCTGTTTATCTCATACACTGTTGTTAATACCTTTATTGTGCTTCGCCTAATACATCTGTCTTTTTCCTGACGGCTTATTAATCATAAGCGCCCTATGCATTCTTCCCCAGTAGACCGTACCTTTGCCAAGGTGTATACGGTGTAGCTTATTGCACAAGAGGGTGAGTGTAACTCAGGGGTGTTGTTCTTGTTACCTTTTCTCCTATGACTCCCTTAGAGAGAGAATAGGTATATAGCAGCTATTCAGTGATTCAGCATCATGTAGATTTGCAGGAAGCTAGTATTATGCAGCAAATATAAAAGCGCTGGGAACTACAAACATACACACATACATACATAAGATATGAAGATGTTTTACTCATTCTTTTTTGTGTCTGCATAATCTTAATTCCGTAATCACAGAAACATTAAGAAAATTAGGTTTTAGGTATTTATAAAACTATAAGTCTAATCTCACCGCTTCCTCTTACGTTTCTTGTAAGTTTCTTATGGGTTTCTTGTGAGTCTTGCGGTGCCGTATAACTAAATGAATTTAATTCACGCCTTTACTTGAGTGTAAATTCACACCATCATCATTTCCGGATTCGTATACTCGTACTATTATAATTCCGGTGCTTCTGTATTATTTCTGCTGTAGTTTCATGCTTGAATGACTGCTATATGCAAAAGCAGCAATAGTTTGACACAGCTAGCTGCCTAGGGCATACAACCTTCATTGTTGCACATTCCTCGACAGGCTTGGTCATTTAATTCATTCATACAACCATCTTGATGTGCACGGTCAATGTATGCAATCACTTGTGTTGGCTGTAATTTCAAGATACACACATATTACAGAGCGCGTTCTCAACTGTTTTCTTACAGAAGTTGTCTGTGTGAATGTTTCTATTTTACTTTTTTTATTATTGAATTACACATAGCATCCAATATGTATTTAACGTTGTACACACACATTCCTTAATATTACTCTATGTTGCGAATGAATTAATATCAATAATAAACATTGTATCATATACATCATATACATATATGTATGTTATGAATGTTTACACATAGTATTTCGTTCTATCATTTCAACTATGTCTGTCAATACGTTTGCTGCACGATCTTCTTCTGTATAGGTAGCAATTTTAATACACATCGCTTTAAATACTTCGCATTATCATGCCAGCTTTTGTTCTGTACATACTATGTATATTATTGATTTTAGTATAATGGTAGGGGACGTTTTCTTTACGAACGCAAAATGGGTTAGGGTTCTTTGTTATTAGTATCCATAGCTGCTTTAATTTTTTTTCCTGTATGTAATGTCGTTTTATTAGGAGGGAGACAATTGAGTTGTGGAAGTATCTTTGTTATCTGCTTATCGTCTAGTTTATATAAGTTATCTAAAGTGTTTGCAAAATAGGAAACTACATATATCGCTAGATTCTGTTTTCAATATTTATCTAGACCTATGGCAATAGGTCGTTAGCTAGTAAAGCTAAGCGAACTATGTAGTAGGTAATATAGGATAG